>JAHWFO010017185.1:708217-748907 GCA_023313115.1 Rhysida immarginata
TTTTTATGGCCATGTCAAAATGGAACTTTAATTATAAAGACCCTGTACATCAAGAAAAAACTTTAACCACAATAAATCACAGTTTTCCTATCTGTTGACTCTGACAACGGTTCCTTCTTATATTTTTTCACAATACATCAAACTCTATTAACACGTTTGTTGCCTTATTAGGAGCTTTAGCATAAAAGCTACTTATAAAAATGCGCCCTTGGTCTGTGCGTTTATCCGGCCGCACGATAACTTGAAAACGGATTAACTTTTTCAAATTCTGTTTTCAGAAATATGACCATCAAAGTCTTAGCTCGGCCGTATCAACTTTTCAGAATTTTTCGTGGACCTCTTCAAGTCGAATTCACGTACTAAATCAGTGAGTGTAAAGAATTCAAAGATACTGGCATGTCATATAACAATCGATTTGTCAAGAAGGAATACATTGTTACTTTCTGTTCATCTTTTAAGCATTATTGACATCGGCGCGCGCACGTGAAATCGCTTTGTCGACGCACGATTGCTCAAGTGCTAATAATCTATAAGCTTATTATTAAGTAGTGGAAAAATGGAGCTACTTATTGGTTTTATTTTACACACGATTTGAATCACCCTTCATCATTTCTACATTTTTTGAGGTAGAAGGTTGAAATTCGGATTGTAGCTTACTATGGGCATGTGCACCTTCACTATATAATTTGGTTTTGATTAGCCCACTAATGTCGGAGTTTTGGGGGTGAAAATTAGAGGGGACCAAAAGGTCTAGGTGTATTTATGCTTATAAAGGAGTGAAATTCGGTATGCAGATTCCTATAAGCAAGATCTCCATTATTTGAAGATTTTTTTTTTCCCGAGGTATCCATGTCTTCCTGACTCGATGGCGGAAATGCATCGAAAAGATGGGGACTACATTGAAAAATAGTGCACCAACTCTGTAATAAAGGAGCTGTAAAAAATATTTCCGGTTTTCATTTGACTGACCCTCGTAAGCAGAATAAGAATGGAGCTACTTATTGGTTTTATAATGTCAGTCCGTCCCTTTCATAATTTCTTCATTTTTTTGAGGTAGAAGGTTGAAATTCGGAATGTAGCTTACTATGGGCATGTCCATCTGCACTATTTAGTTTGGTTTTGACTGGTATACGGGGGCGGAATTACGGGGGTGGGATTCAGAGAGGGCAACATATCTATGTGCTAATTGGGTACGTAAAAGCGTAAAATCCAGTATCCAGATTCCTTTAGGCAAGATCTACATTACTATGAAGTTTAGGCCCAATTGTTCCAGTGGGATCGGATTTGCGGGGGTGGCAGTCACTTGGTCCTTAGAACTACGGCAACATATGGCATGTGATACATCATACGTTCGGAAATGATGAGAAAGGAAAGAAGATACAAGGTTTTTACATTTTTTTACATATTATGTTCGAGAAAATCAATTTATTGTAAAGATGAGGTAAAAAGTGCAGTAAAGGGGTAAAAATAGATGACTTGCCTTATCCTACTCGGGAGGCGGGGGGAGGGGGGGGAATTAATTTCTTTTTAATAAACGTATAAATGTATTTCTGCTTCACTGCTAAAGCTCTTCCTTGGAATGTTTACAAGATTTTATTTTTACTAGCGTATCTGTTATTACCATCATCATTGTATCTTAATCTCATTCTTTAATTTAAAGAGACATGCGTCAGGTTCTATTATCATCTCTGTTACTATCTGTACTTTTAAGACTTTACATTTATTCTTAAGGAGCTTACATAATGACAAAAGATGGCTCTATAAATTATGAAGCAAAACCATTTCAAGTAGTCATAAATTCAATATTAAATTAATTTTGGAAAAAAATTTCAGAATGGGCATTTTCCTGAAAAAAAAAATTCCTTTTTTATAAGTGACGGATGTAGAAGAAAAGAAGGACAAGACACAAAACCCTGGAATGAAACCAAAATTGGACACAGAGTGTTAAGACCCTGAAAACAGCTGACGTTTCTGAGGCTATCCAAAATTTATAAGTAATAAGAAAAAAACTGATATTTTTGTCGACGGCCAGCAGTAAGAAATTATCTTTTGTATAAACGATAATGGTAATATTATCTCAAAAAATTTTAAATTGCAACGACAAAGACTGGGAAAATGTTGGCTGGTTTATTTAAGGTTACGAAACATAATTTAATCATTCGGAACGGAAATGGTGCTTTCCGCTCGAATGATTAATGCCAAACAAGTCGATTTTAAGGTTTTTAAGATCAGAGTTAATTAATCCTCTTTGAAAACCGCAAGTCATCTAGAAAAGAGTTTCCCACGAACATGATGAGAGTAGATTTAATATTCTTCCAGTGAAGAGAAGTTGTATGAATTTCGTATGTCGAGAAATTCTAACCCAAGATAAAAAGCAATGGAAATGCATATGCAATCGGAGTACTTCCCCTTCCAGTCTTCTTCAAGACATTCTCACCTTTAACGAGGTTTTAGACTTCAGCTTCAAATGCTAGCGAATACATTTCCTTCTTTCTGTTTTTAAACTTATTCCTCCGCAACGGTTAATGCTAAGGATCAATGGCCCATTTCGGCCTTTTCGCTCTCGCTTTTGCAGTCTTTTTTTTTTATTTGGGGCAATTCCTCGGTTAGGGCCACTGCAATGACTCAGAGTCTATTAAAAGCTTAAAAGGCCGGGGCAGTTTCCTTGCTTCTGGTTTTTCCCTTTCCCGTTCTCGCTTTTCCGGGCAACTTGAACGAGTTCGTTTCATAGCACGTGACCAAGTGAAGGTCAAGGTACTTCCTGGTCTTGATGACTGGCAATTAAACCGATGGAATCAATAAACTGGGTACCTTATTATGAATAATTCGATGCTGTTGATAAATTCAATTATTTTTTTTTAATTTTTAAAGCAATTTGTTTCTATTTAAATGTCATACATTCTAATTTCACCTATATTAGAAATAAAATAGGTCTTTATTAACAATAACGAAATCTTTACTGTAGATCTAAATGTTATAAAGGTCCTAATTAAAAAAAAAAAACTAATAAATAAAGTATAGTGTAATGTTAATATAAAAATGTCAATTTCATATTACAAAAGTAAAGTATTGTATATTACATTCACAAAACTAAGATCTATCTCGTTTACTTTGCACTATGGTAACATTACTTTAGAATTAACCTACAATACAAGTGTATAAACAGAAATTGATAATAAAACATTTTATAGTATATATTTAAAATAAATAATATAAGCGAACCATAGAATGCCGACCTATTGCTTATTTTAAATCAGCCAAGAGACAATAATAGTTTTCGGATTGTTTTATTAAAACATTGAAAACAATGCCAGATCCTGTGTTAATTACCCTCATCACGACCCCCCCCCTCCCAAGAAAAAAAACAAAAGAGACTGGGCTTTCAAAACACGATATATACAAGTAAAAAAATGAATATCAAGATCTAAAATGTTTACGAGGAAGCTGAAAGCGATATCTATGTAAGGAAGGAAATTGCGCGGCAACAGCGAAGCGCAGTTTTGGCTTGTATTCTTTATTCCGGCCTTTGTTAATATGAAAGCATATAATGATACCAATTAGTGTTCGCTGTGTTTGGTATTCCTCTGGCTGGAAACACCTCCGCCGACTGTTTTTCGTTTTTTAACGACGACTTTGTCCCTCCCTTGAGAATTCTTTCGGCCTCACCGCCCACTCACCCACCACGTTCTTTGTTCGAAATGTTTTGATGTTGTTTCTTAAGCCACTCTTCCTTTGTTCTTCTTTTGTTCCTCCCTGGTTAATTCACGTCATTTACTCGTTTATTTCTGCAGCTTTTCCTCCTCCGTCATGATGTTTTGGCAGTGAGAATAGAAAAAAAAAATGCAACCAAGGCGTTGTTGTCAGACAATGTGGTCGGCCCTTTTCTACTCATCTTCTCTCATCGTTTCCACTCTCTTAGAGGAATTTTTCGGAATAGAAATAAAAATTCCCTTTCCGTTTTCTTCTTTTAATTTCCCGAAATAGCACTAATGAACAGATCTGATAATAACAACTGATAAAGAATAAAGAGGAAGGAACGAATAACGTAGATCCTAATTGAAGATTCCTATACGGTTTAAAATCATTTCACTTTTTTATAATTATTGAATTTATTAAAAAATTATTTTTCTATTAATTTATTTCTAATTTTTCTCCGAAACGAACGCGTAACAAGAAACGAAATCGATGAAATGGAGAATTTAGCGTGGGTAAATTCGACATTTGCAAAGTTTATGCTGTTGACGATTAGAAATTAATTTTTCTATCCCCAAGCCATTTCCAAACGTTTTTCAGTAAAAAAATAAAAATAAAATAAAAAAATAAAAAAAAAGTGGGGGAGGAGATGACGAATGCTCAACACGAGGGAAAATTAAAAATGAATAAGGAGTCAAAGAAAATAAATAGAGAAGAATTTATAATTCATCATAATTTCTGATATTCCTAAAAATCACCTTTTAAAAGTCTTTAAATCTTTAAAAACCTGCAAAGATTTTCGCTCCATAGATTTTCATTTCATACTTTTGCTCTTTATGAATAAAATAAAGATATTCAGAGTTTCGTTTGAATTAAATTAATAATTGGCTTATATTTGTCATTTTGCAAAGCAAGAAAAATTCAACAACCTTTTTAAATCAATATTTAAACAGTCGAGCCACATTTATGTGACCACCTCCTACTTGTGATATCAGTGCTAAATAACCAATCGCAGAAGGCACTAAATAAATGAGGCAATAAATGACGTGTCATCAGCAGATTAGGTGAGTATATACAGCTTGTTGTAGACATTCGAAAAACATTTTGCATTAATTGTTGCAAAGCAGTAACGAAGTGATTTATCAGACGTCGAAAAGGAATGATTATTGGCTTTCGGGGCAACGGTGGCAGCATTTCAGAAATTGCGAGTTTGTGAAATGTTCGCGTGCTGCTGTGGTAAAAGTGTACCGCGCATGGCAAAATGGCGCTATTTAGGAACGAAAATAAGCGACGTGGAAAATGTGGTGCTATACGAGCTAGAGATGAAAGAGGAGAACGGCAGTGCGTTCGGGCGAATCGACGTGCTAAAATGGAGCAACTTACCGCCCAAATGAACCAGGGGTCTATTGCAAATGGTCTAGAACGACAATTCAGTGAACGTGTCTGATGACTGTGCATAGGCTAGAATTTGCACGGCAGTACCGACATTGGACATCCACTGATTGGTAAAAGGTTGCCTTCTCAGATGAATCACGTTTTTTGCCCATCGGACGGATGGACGTTGGCGCATACGGAGAGAAATGTCAGAAAACAAACACCCTTCAACCATTTGTAGACGGCAACAAGCTGGCGGAGGCAGCGTTATGGTCTGGGGAATGTTTTCTGGCATTCTGCATTTGGTGCAGTCATCATTGTGGATGGCAATATGAATCGATAAGTACGTATCGATGGCATCTTCCAGCATGAGAATGCTATCTCGTACAGCTAGAATTGTACGTGAGTGGTTAGAAGAGGACGAGGAAGACTTCCCTGGCCCCATATTTCCCAAATTTGCTCCATGGATAATCCATCTCGCAGCCTTCAACACTGTCAACTGAACTGCAATCAACGTGGCTCAATATCCCTGTGAACACCTTCCAGCACCTCATTGAGTTCTCCCAACCCGTCTAGCCGCTGTCCGAGCTGCACTTGGTGGTTATTCCAGATATTAACAGGTGGTCACCTTATTGTGACTCGACTGATTATAAAATAATATTTTAACTTGAGGCGATTGCGTTTGTAATTATCAAAAAAATCAGTTCAAACCGCAACTGTTTTGAAAATGGCTTGAAATGCTTGAAAATAATAATAAATTTTGCTAAACATGCTGAGACATTCTGGTATTGCTTGAGTCAGTTCACTAAATGATCACCAGTCCTTTTACCGCAGTTTGAAAAATAATGAAAAATTTTTGGGATGTTTACATAGCGTGGTCACCCTCTTTTTGGGTCCACTTTTACGTTGATTGCCTCCAATGAGAATTTTCAGCAGCTCATTTAAGCGAAAATGCGTACGAAAGCTACAAAACTTTACGAAAAACGTTAAACGCAGAGTTTTCAGGGCCGACTCAAGAGTAGTTTGCGCCTGAAGCAAGAATTTTTTGCTTCCCGCAGGAATGATATAAAAAGATGAAGTTTATTTATTTGAATATTATTTATATATAACAAAAAAAGACCGATTTCTGAACAACGATATAGGTAATTAAATGATCACTCAGAACATAGTGGGTAATCATGTACAAAACATTGCTTTAAAGCAGCATCAAGATATTCTGTTTTTCTTTTAAACTGGCACCCATTCAAAATTCCACCTTGATATAAAAAAATAAAAACTGACATAAAGTCAGAATCAAATTTTTCACTAAGGAACGTCAAGAAGGCAAAACTAATTAAATGGCTCTAAAGTGGATGATATTTCATTGTCATCTAGGCTTCTGTCTGATGAAAAATTTTAAAGGTTCTAAAATGTTATAATTCGTGAAAGAAAAATCTCATTCCTAATCTTTATGATATCAAGTTTTCGAGTTGAAAAACATTTCCTTCGAATGATTGTGTAATTTTTCTGAATAAAACTTGGAAAAAAATAGTTTTACAAGCCCTGTGTCCTATATAAAACGGTCGATATCAGCCAGCGGTTGCCGTGGACCGGGAAAAATATCGGGCGGATGGCTGGTGGGAAAAACTGGATCGTTATTACCTGTTTTCAATAAATTTATAGTAAAACGCATACTATAAGTTAAACTATCCTATCCACTTCTTGAATACGGTTTAAATTGTAGTCTTAGGCTATTCTGACGATCGGCTTGATTGAACCACTTTTTCAACTTTATTGTTCCAAACATTTATTTTTTTTACGGTCTAGTAATTCCTTCTCGCCGGATCTGCTGTCGGCTCCGTTGGATTGTTCCTTTCAATATGGTTTATTTTAATCCGCATCATTTCACCCGGAGCATTCGATTTCGGTTCCTATGGAGACGCTTTTCTTATGGAGACGCTTAGGAAGAAGAAGAAAAGGGTGGATGGGTGTCGCCGGTTTAGCTCTCGTACGAAGCTCGATGCAAAGCTTCCGGAGTCGGTCAGGTTGGAAAGGCAGCTCAGCGGTCCATCCGACAATGCAACAACTCCCTGGAGGCAAACAAATAGGAGCTTTCGACAATGAAAGACTGCAGTTTAAAGGAAGAATAAAGATGCCATTTCGTTCAACGTAGAGCAAAAAAAAAGACCTCGGAAACTTTATTTAAATAAGCACTAAAGAAATAAGCATTGTTTTCTTGGAATGTTATTATTCCAGAAAATTATCCGGGCATATTTTAATATCATAACCAATCAAAAACTCAGAGCACGCAATATATTATTAGTCCGTGATGAAATCTTGTATTTAAAAAGAATTTTAGAACTTTTCATAATAAATGAAACCTTGAAGTCAATTTCAGAATTGCGTACGCGAATGTTTCGATTTTTTGCCAGTCTTTCCTGTATAAAAATTATACAAAAACTGATTTTGAACGCATTTTAATCGTCATCAATGTTGATGCGGTGATGTAAATGTAGGACACTTACGACAGGTCTGATGTTCGTCCTCTCCGTCGTTGCAGTCGCGCTGATAGTCGCATACCCATTTTTGCGGGATGCACTTGTTGTCCTTGCACGCAAAGTGATCGACAGGACACACAAAGGGCTCTAAAAAGAGAGTAAGGATATGTAAAATTAAATTATGCAACAAGTTTTTAATAAAATATACGCAAAGATATATTTTAAAATTCATTCTGTAAAGCCATTTGGTGTAGAGAAGGTGGAAAAATAGCGATGGGTCAATTTAATCTTTGGCAAAGATGGGGGGGGGGGGGGATTTTTAGAAGGAGCATGCAATAAATTCGTGATTAATTACCTATTTTATAAAAACGAATAAAACTAATAAAGAATAAAAAAAGTGATCTACGCTGAGATGGGAGAGCAAACATCATTATTAGAAATCGCCAACATTGTCAATTGCTTTTTAAAACATTTGGATAGCATCAAGATTCTAATTCACGTAATAAAGACAACTGAAATATTGAAAAGTATTGGGATATCACCTAATAACTTGTGGGACCTCCTCTTACCAGTGCGACGTGGCACTGATTCCACAAGTCGGTGGAAGACATCCGAAGATATTGCCAAGCACTCCGACTGGAGAGCTTCCCACAACTGCCCATTACGGAGCCACCACTGGCTTGCACAGTGCATGCTTGACAACTTGGGTCCATGGCCTCATGGGGTCTTCGACACACCCTAGCCCTACTATCAACTCTTATCAGGTAGAATCGAGACTCATCAGACCAGGTCACACGTTTCTAGTTGTCGTGTCCAATCGATGTGTTCATGGGCCCAGGAGAGACGTTGCTGATGATGTCTTGTTGTTAGCAAGGGCACCCTCGTGGGTCTTCTGCTTCCAGATCCCATGGACACCAGATTTCGTTGCACAGTTCGCATCGATACAGCTCTAGTATCACCCTGGTTAAAATCTGGTGTCATCTGGCGTACTGTCAGTTGCCTGTTAGCGGTGACCATCCTACTCAGACGCCGTTGGTCCCGTTCATTGAGAAAGTATGGTCGACCACTGCATTGTCCATGGTGGGAGGTAATGCCGTCAAGTTGGTACTCTCGGTAGACTCTTGAAACTGTGGACCGTGGGATGTTGAATTGTTGAGCCACCTCCGATATTGAATGACCCATACGTTGTGCTCCACATACCAGGCCACGTTCGAACTCGGATAGCTCTCGTCGTGTAGCCATTGTCACACTGAGCACTTCACCCCTTACTCATGACAATGTAACTAAACCTACTGACACTGATTTGCATATTTATACTGTTTGCACATGATACTACTGCCATTTGAAAAATAGTCCACTGCTATCCCATGACTTTTAACATGTGAGTGTAAAATAAAAGCTAATTACTGAAGATTAGTCAAAAGTTTTGCAATATGTGTCGTATTTGACGCTGTTCAAGCCACGCACGATAGTCAGTGAAAAGGCGTCGTTATTGCTTAGCTTTTTGATTTCGTCATTCAGTGTGGTTAATTAAGCATGACAACGCGAGGCCGCATGCTGCTCGAACGATCCGGGTAAACTCCAGAAACTTAAGGGAATCGGACTATGCTAAATTCATCGTATGGTCCGAAATTAGCACCGACGGACTATTATTTGTGCCGGTTATGGCCTCCTTTTTTCGCTGGCACTAGAAGTAGTAATCCGGATTGAAGACGTCCTCTGCTTCAAAGGATAGGAGCTAGTACCATCTCGGGAACGAAGAACTGGCAGAAAGATGGCTTAAGACGGTGCAAAACGATGGCCTATATTTAGGCATCTTTCGTTGTAAAAGGTGATGAAAACTGTATACTATTTTACTCATCCTCTACAATAGTAACAACTTCATCACTATATCATCTAAAATTTAAGAAAATTATATAATTGATAAAAGTAGTTAAAACGTTTAATTATAAAGCATGCATATACGAGATCTATTCTAAAAAAGATCGGACTTTTGCCATAGCGGACTAACTATAGAACCGATTGAGCTCCTGTAAGTAGCACCACTTAGTAGCAACCTTTCGTAATAAAATGTCGTTTGGGTATCATTACAACTTAATCTGTTGGCGATCTACAGCTGACAAAGTGAACTCATGCAGTCACCATTCTGCTTAGTCAAAATGGACTGAGCTATGGAAAAACAAAAGCTGGGTTTTGCACTACGACAACGCACCAAGTCACTTGTATCTGCTTGTTGTCCAATTTCTGACCGCTAAAGAAGTGAACGTTCTTCCCCACCCTCCGTACTCTCCAGACTTGGCCCCGGTAGCTTTTTCCTCTTTCCAAAGTTGAAAACCTTTTACCTTTAACTATCAAATTTAGGTTCGATCCTGCGCTCGCTTTTCCTAAACTTAACCTTTCAAAAGAGTAGACGAAAAAAATCTTTCCTTTACCTTTTAAGATTTCTATTCTGAATTCAATAAAACGTACACACTTGTTTCACTGAATTTAAATTTTAAGGTGTAAAAGTTAATTTCTCTCGTTTTCCTTCAGGCCGTTACTTAAAGAAAACAACCGCTTCATACCGCCTCTACTGAAATTCAGCAATAGAGAGCCATCGTTCATCTCCTCATCTTTTTTATTGAACTTACTTTTGGAATAACAATATATTATACAGTATTTACAGAATTATAAGCAACTCCAATGTACAAATATTTCGAAGAAGAGACCTCAATCCATTCAACATATACTTACAATTGTATATACACTGAGTGGCCAAATTATTATGACCACCTACTTAATACAGTGTTGGGCCACCTTTCGCTCTTATTACTGTTTGCATTCTTCGGGGCATAGATTCTATGAGATGTTGGTAGGTTGTAAGAGGAATTTGAGACCAACTCTGAAGAACTGCACCTTCCAATGCCTGCAGATTTAATGGTGCTGGATCCCGCTGCCTGATGGCCCGTTCGATCTCATCCCACAAATTCTCAATGGGATTGAGATCTGGCGATTGTGCAGGCCAACAAAGCAAGGTAAACTCTCCGGCATGTTCTTCGAACCATCTGAGGACGATGCCAGCCTTATGACAAGGATCATTGTCCTGCTGGAAGTATCCATCCCCGTCAGAGTACACCATTAACATAACGGGATGTACTTGATCTGCGACAATACTTAAATAATCTTGGGCACGCACACGTCCGTGCAGAGGAATCAAAGGACCCAAACAATGCCAAGAAAACATCCCCCAAACCATAATACTGCCGCCACTAGCTTGAAGTGTTGTGGCGATGCAGGTGGGGTCATACTTTCGTGTTGTTTTCTCCATATTCTAACCCTGCCATCTGCATGATGCATTTGAAATCGTGACTCATCGGACCACATGACCCTTTCCAGTCATCTACTGTCCAATCCTTGTGCTCCTTCGCGAACTGGAGACGTCTGATCTTGTTCAAGGCTGACAGTAGGGGCTTTCGAACTGGTCGTCGGTTTCCATTGCCTAAACGGTGTAATGAGCGGCGAACAGTTCGTGCAGAGGCGGTCACAGTTTGTCCTTGATTAAGATTTGCCGCTATTTGACGCACTATTGCTCTTCTGTCGCCCTGGACAACTCTGGCCAATCTCCTTTCAGCTCGAGCATTGAGGAGCCTGTGACGACTACACGCTTGACGTTGAGAGCCGATTTTTTTGCTTGGTAGTCCACTCTCTGTAAACATTATTAACTGCTGTTCTTGAACACTTCACAAGTTCAGCTGTTTTGCTGATACTAGTTCCGACACTGCGCGCGCCGACGATCATCCCGCGTTCAAACTCAGTTAAATCACGTTTTTTGCCCATATCGTCCCAAAAAAAACAGTGCAACTGATGGTTCACCTCACCTGCATTCCATTTTTTATAGCTATCTAACCCTCTAGCGGCAGCGCTGTGATGCAATAGCTCATTAGCCAAAAACTGTCAGGTGGTCATAATAATTTGGCCACTCAGTGTATATTTCAACATCAACGTATATGTAGCCATTTGCTAGCAAATATGAAGTATAATTTACCAATAATCTGTAAAAGTGGTAGTATGAGCTGAGGTTTCTCTACTTTTTTTTTTCTCCGTCCTTCCACTTATATTTCTTTTTTTTTAATCTGGCAAATTATAATAAAATGACTTTGCATGTTCAGTTTCTTTTTTATTTTTTATTACTTTTTACTCTTATATTTTCATTTGCTATTTTTTCAAACTCTCTTTGCTGTGGTGTTTGTTTTCAGATCAATTCTTGTCGGTGGCGTCTCCTTCATGGCTGGTTTACCACCTCCGTCAATGTTCTTGTGCGATTTAAGGCACCCAACGTCCGCACCTCCCCCCCCCCCCTCCTTCTTCAGAGGTGGAGAGCTTTTTCGGTCCAACATTTGTTCTTTTCTGTCGGGTCACGTGACCTCGTGTCACCGGCTCGTGGGCACTTTTTCTTCCAACGTCCCGCTCTTTTTGCGCAACCAAGCAGAAGGATCGGATGAAAAAGTTGAGGAGAAGGAGAAGGGAGTGGAGGGTCTCTTACGTGCACAACCCTTTGAAAATGAGTCACGGAGAGCAAACGTCAAAGTCGTCAGCCACTCAGATACTTCAGAAGGCAAAGTCAAAAGTAATGAAACTATTGATCAACGAATTTGTTCCATCGATTTGCGATTAACAAAACCAATTTTAAAAGGAACTTGGAGGAAAAAAAGTAAAAACTTCTTTCATTCGCTTTCACCTATTTTAAAGTTTAAAAAAAGGAAGGCAATATCTCTTGTAACGGAATGAATCGGAATAGTGTTACATTTTGGCTGAACTAAATTACACTGAAAAAAAAAAGGGGAGAACTTTACTCAACTTTTAAAACATTTACGTTTACACTGGCTACTGGGTTTGATTTCAATACAGAATTATAATAAATTGTCTATTTTTAGATTTCTTTACTCTTAAATCATTGCTAAGTGATCATCCTGATTGTCGAGTGATATGAAAACAGAAAAAAAAAGACTAGGTAACAAGTTATAAAATCTGATTTCATCACTCTTACAAGGGAAGATAGCCTTTTTTTTGCGCGCAAGCACACCGTGGAAGCGATAGCGTTGCATGGCAGTGAAGCGCCCCGGAAATGCGCAGAGTTCAAAAAACATGTCGGAAAGAGGGGAAGCAAACTTGTTAGCGGCGATCGACAAAGAATTGCAGTTAGAGCACTGTTATTAAGCATAAAACCTTAATTTTGCTGTGCAATTATTCGTCTCGAAATAATTTATAAGATGAGGTAGGCATCCATGAATACTATTTTTATTTCAAATTATAAAGCATCGCGATACATACCCCCTTACCAACGCAACGTATTACTCGACGTTGCACATGAAGCCAGCCCCGTGTTTGATTACCGAATTACTTAATAAAATGAAATAATAAATTAAGGAAATTGTTATTAATTACTCTAGACATTTTTTACTGGAAGGCAATTAGCTAATTGTAATAATCTATTTTAAAAACTAAGTTTGTTTAGAAATTTGAGAAGCCATTCAATTGCCATCTGCTGCTGTCTATTTCATCTGAATTGAATTCGTGCTTATTGCTGTGAGTAGTGGAAGAAAGAAGTTCCGTTAAGCGCATTAATACACCGCTTTAACAATGGAGTCCTTGTATGAATATGTGTGCTCAAATTTTTTCGTTTTCGTGGTTTATTTTGAAAGAAACAAAAATCCGCACTCTCTTATTTTGCAAGCATCTATTGTAGCTTCAATTGAATAACATATTTCAATTTGGTGGAAATCTGTGACATACATGTTCGAGGGATTCCCTTGTTAGTGCACTCCCCTTAAAATAAATATCATTTGTAATTCAATTCTTCTGTTAGCTTACACAGAAAAATGGTTTAAGAGTCATAATATTGAATTGATGAAGTGGCCAGCTCTATCACCGAATATAAATCCAAATGAAAATGTATGGGAAATGATGGTGAGAGATGTGAGCAAGGTGGACGCCAATAGAAACAGAAATGGTTCAATAAGCATATACTGCATCCAGAAATGTACAGTTTTCGAGATAGAACACGTGGCAACACTGTAGTCAGTCGCCATGCAGTCAGTCGCCATTATTAACCGTCGTACCACTGAAATCGTGTTAGATTATTCCCAATTAATTTAGATTTGAGAAATTTCTTCGTTTAGACTTTTGAATTCTATTTAAGTTTGTTTACAGAATTTAAATGACAAATATTTAAAAAATATTTATTTAAAAAGACTTATCATGCTTCCCAGTTATAAAGAAAGTGAGAACCTCTAATCGACAAAGACAAACGAGAAAAGAAATACCGTATACGTATATGATAAAAGGGAGACCTTCAAACTTTTGGATGATCGAGACAAACATGACTCTGTGAACTGTCTTTGAAGTCTCTGATGAATTACCAGATGCTTTCATACTTTAGTTGTGGAGAAACTTGATGATTATTCGTTGTTCCACTTTGGTCGACACATCGTGTATGCCATTTTGTTTAAACACACAATCGGTTGTCATGGCAACCGGATGAGTGGCGCTGCATTTGCATGACAGACGGTAGTTGCCATCCCACAATGAAAGTTTAGATTTTTACAACAATAAAGTCCAGGTCAAATTT
Source organism: Rhysida immarginata (assembly GCA_023313115.1). NCBI lineage: Eukaryota > Metazoa > Arthropoda > Chilopoda > Scolopendromorpha > Scolopendridae > Rhysida > Rhysida immarginata. The sequence goes on from JAHWFO010017185.1 coordinate 722,369, forward strand.
GAACGCCCTTCGTAGTAGTCCACGGTCCATTATAATTTGCGATGAGGCAGATATTACGTATGGAAAAAGTAAATGGTAATGATCAGGAAGTCGCAAGGTTATACTAAGAGACCAATACATAGCACCCATATCATGAACCTCCTTTGCAGGTCACTAGCAATTGTGCGTTCTATCTCGAAAATTGTGCTTTTCTATATACGTTTCTAAGGACTTTTTTGTTCCTTTAAGTGGAGGGAATCACACTCCGACCTGTTCTCACATTTCGCTCCAACTGTTCATTTTCAAGATGCCTCTTCTCTGTATCGTAATAATTTCAAAGTTATCTTACTTTTCATACTTTAATTCCTAATTAATTTAGACATGAGAAATTTCTTCGTTTCGACATTTGGATTTTATTTAAGTTTATTTACACAATTTAAATGACAAATATTTGTTTTTGAATTTTTCTTCCCTATAAAACTTCCTAATAGTAAAGACTGTTATCATTCTTCGTTCTTTGGCGCATTAGCACTATTTACTTATCTTGTAAATTATAATAGTAAACAAGAAGAATTTTTTGTCTTCAACATCAAATTTAAATTTGAATTTGAATTTATCACCTTTTCATCATAAATGTCTCATTTCAGCAAGAAATCGGAATGCAACAAAGAAATGTTTTAATAATTTCTTTTTTGATTAAATCAACGTTTTCAAAGAAACCGCTAGGAGAATGCAAATACGTTAACGTCTGAAGTTTCCGATAGCTCTTGGCTTTTCTATTTGTTCTTACGTTGAAACAGGCATTAAACTCGAAAACTCTCCATCCTTTCTCTTTTACATCAAAGAAGCAAAAAACTTAAAGTTCATTTTCTTATGTGTGCGTTGGAGTGAAGAAAGAAAGCAAATGAAATAACTGTATTCTATGTAATTCCAATGAAGAAACAGGTTACATCAAAACAAAAATAAAAGGATAAAATGACTTATACGCTATATTATCATTAAAAATTGACTATACTCTGCCCTACCCTACACAGTTATTAAAAAGTGACATTGCAAAATTTGGTCCTGATAGCTCAAAGACTGTGGGAAGGTATAATAATAGACCGACACTGAATTGAAAAAAAATATTCAATTTATATATTCAAATTAAAAACATAGCGCCAACTCCGTGAATTTTTTATTTTTGTTTTTCAAGAATAAATCAAATAAGAGGGTAGAGATACATGAAAATGAAACTCAACTAAAAGCAAAGTGGGGAAGCCTTCCGGAAATTTAGTTGATAAGTTGGTTTTATTTGGTTTTTGGACGTATCGACTTCTAAGTCATTTGCGCTTTTTCTTATAATTTTCTTTCCACAAATGCCTAACATACACAAGCGTCCGTGGGACAAGATTTGAACCCGCAACTGGAAGCGGGTTAACTAACCTAACCTAACCTAACCTAACCTAACCCAGAGCTAGAGAACTTGATAGCCTTCGACTCAGTTTTCCTGGTCACCCTGGTCCATACAGCCTTAACTGAGAGATCGTAGAGTTTTTCAGTTCTTTATATCAAACTTAATACTTGCATAATTTATTATTATAAATCGGAATAATATATGGGCTATATGTATTTTAAGTTTTCAACTAAAAAAGATAGTAAATTATCGAAGAGAAGAAGGAGGGGAACTCCTGAAAACTTTCGAGTTCACATTTTTCAAATAATCAGGCCTGTTCGAAGTAAATCAGAAATTTAATTTTATTCTGTCTCAGTCGTATAAAAAAAGTAATATGGAAAAGGGATAATGAAACCGAATCCTTGACATTGGAGTGATCAATGCAAATTAATTTTCATTCGACATAATCTACTGCTTGATTAGGCGTCTGTGCGCTAAATTCCGGCTAATTGAACGTTGCAGTCCTTTGTGCGTGCATCAATTAAGAGCGATGATTGGTGACCTATCACGACAGCTGATGACCCTAAATGGAGTCTTCAAATTCTCGCTAGTAATTATTCATAGAAGCCCAACCTTATACTGGCGGCAATCGTGAAATAAGAAACGTTTCTCTATGAAGATTACTCTGATCGCCTTCACACACACCACACATAACAAAAAATTAAAAAAAAAATTATTGGTGATAATAATGATTCTTTACTTCTATTTCAATTTTTGTTTTTTTATATTTTGACCGCAAATCTTCAGATATTCACTAATGTTCATATTTACCCTCACCGCCACAAAAGGTTTTTACCTTTTTTATAAATATCTCTCGGTGGCTTTTATACAGAAAATTTATATGGTTTACTGAGACTGGTAGTAGCTGATCCGTGACGAGACGATATTGAAATTTATGCACTATAATCGCGAATTTTTAACATTGCACTTATACTTTATGAACTTAATATCGACGAAAATGCACGATGCTGTATGGTCCATTGCTTTGTGGCTAATGAATGCCTTGGACTAAATCAATGTTTGATTATTCTACCATTCCTGCTGCTAACAAAAGTTATTTTAAAAAATAATAAAATAAAATTTTTAAAATGACGTTTAGATGGCGATTTAATTTAAATTTATTTATTGTGTTTCTAATAAAGTCTACGAAACTAGCTTTGAACTACTGCGTTGATATAACTCATATCAGTAAAAGAAAATTGACATCTAAAATTTGTATCCATTTCAAAGGAACAGACTTATCGGTATAAACATTTCTACGAAAGAAAGAAAATGGCCTTGGATTGATCAGAGGCAACCGTGTTATGAATGGAATGATCGAGTAAAGTCGTTGGGAATGAAGTAAATAAGGCAAACTATACCAATTGCTGCTATGTCAATTGTGCAGAGTTCATATAGAATAACGGAAGGATAAGTAGGTGTCACGTATAATGCGTAATGGGAAACTGAAGAACTGAGTAGTGTGAATGGCAATAATATTTCTGTCAGAAAATTCTGAGATGGAACTCGAGGATCGAGCAAAACAAAAACAAAGAACCAAGTGTTCTCTTCCCTATCGTCTCCCCCTGCTCATGCAAAATAATAAGCAGCGAATGAGCGACAAGAAAAACGGCTTATAAACGCTCAGCATAGCCGTTTTCGGAGAGAGAGAAAAGCGCATGTTTCCAGCCGGAACAAGAGCAATAAAGGATGGCCCGCCCATGAATCTGCTCAGCCAAATTTTCGATGACTTCGAAAGAAAATAGACAGCAACGAGGAAGGCAAATCCGACTCAAACCAAACTTGAACTTTGTCAGTTAAGAAAAGCGCTGCGTTAGACTACATTGTACTTTAAATGGAAGGCGGAGAGGGCTTGGGGGGGGGGGGACCCCCCCCCCCCCCGGTTAAAAGATCCACAGTAGACCCAGAGCGAGCCCCCCCGCCCCCCCCCCCCCCCCACCAGTCATTACCTATCCCCCTTTGCAAGGAACACAACCTTCCTCCACTGGCTTTAAAACTTGAATTATCAAATGTGAATTGAATGTGATTGATTCCACATTAAAGTTTTCCGTTTTGTGTATTCTTAATTAGCTTCAGCCAGCCTTCTAAATCCGACATCTCTTTGGAATATCCATGAGGATAGTTTGCCAACTACTCCAGTTATAACCTTTATCCACTTCAAGTAAAAGACCGTTTTCAAATATCATTAATGTATAAATATTTGATGTTTAATTAATCAAGACAAATTTAAAATTAATTAAGCTTTAAACTCTGATGATTCTTTCGAATTTAATCATTTATAAACTGTTATTCAAACTGTTTATCACTTCCTCCTCTTTACTCTGCACAGGTAATCGCACTTTAATACGTGACAATTTCCTAAACCAATACAAGATCTATAATTCTTTGTTAGATATAAAATCAATTTTGTTATATAAAGAAAAGTTCTTTTTGCTCTTTAAATAGTTATCCTTGTTGAAATTGCTTCTTAATTTTTATTGACCACAGGAATTATCTTCTCAAGACTGATAGTTGTGATAACATATGCACAAACTATAAGTTAATAAATAAATAAATAAATATAATTAAAGTTCACGTTAAGGTAATACGTATTTAGATTCGCTCATCATAAATCGCAATTATGACTGCTTTGAATATAATCAATACCTACAAATATAATACATTAATTGATTTAACTGGAAACTGGAGTAACCGAAGCTAACCGAGAGGACTTCATCCCAAACCAACAGTTTCCAGTATAATTTCTATTATTGTATTAGATTGGCAATTCGCCACTGCATATGATGCTAAATATTTTCCAGAAAGAAAGCATATGAAATCGAAATATAATCGAAAAAAATTAGGCGTGGTCACCACCCGACTTTCTTATACATAAATGACCTGGTCCAAATTCAGAAAAAAATTAAACAACTGTCTAAAAAATCTACTTCCGTTAGAAATTTTAAAAAAGTTTGTGAACAAAAGTTACTTCAAATTAGCTTAGGATATAGATTTGGTATAGATTCCAAATTTGCCTATACCATCTTATTTCGCAAAAAACTGGATTTTGACAAGAGTAAAACTGGTACTTCCGGTTAGAATTTTGAAAAATTTTCTTAACAAAAGTTGTTTATAAATGAAATTGAAACACTTTTTACCCCATACAAAATTTTCATAAACGCAATGTTTAACGAGATATTTCAAAATTTATATTTTGGCGCTGGAATAAACTGATACTTCCGGTTCACCGATTCCACTGGAAAACTAATCAGACCTCCAGAGGAAGATTATAGTTTAAAGTTTGGTCTCGATAGCTTTAGCCGTTTGGACGCTATCTGACACACACACAGACACACAGACATTTTCCAGAAATCACTTTTTCATATTCTAGGGACCCTAAAACGTGAAGATCAGTGAAAATCTGGAGGTCGAAATTTTTCGTGATCACAATACTTCCTTATACTATGTATAAGAAAGTAAAAAGAAAGCATGTGCAAATATAATCGAAATGTACATTTATGGTTTAATAAATTACGTTGTGAAAAAGTGAAGGGCCTCTCTCTCTTCTTGACTGTAACTACCCACAGTTTTGTTGCTATTTATATTTAGATTTCTTAATTTATAATTTTCTTACAGAAATTACCACAGGAGTTCCTTTGATACAACAGTGATCGCTACCAATTCTTCCAATCAACATATGGTCAGTAGGAAAGTTATTACGACAGAGTGACAACGTAAAATATGAAAATGATGTCAAAACCCAAGTTAACCAAAAAAAAAAAAAACATGATCGAATGGCATAGCCACGAATGTGATAAGCTGGACCAAAAAATGGAAGACAGTGGTATCTTAATTCACTCGTAGTATCTTCTGAAATCCGCTTCCGGAAACTGTTAAATTTCTGAAGTTACTCAGTGAATTTCTCGACTGGGTACCTTAACCAATGACAAAGACACCACAGATATCGAATATATTCCGTCTGAAACTATCTGCAACTGTTTACTCATTATCTCGTTCGATCGTTACATTTTTCGCATATGGTTCCCATTCCTTTGGGGGAATAACTGACGTCTTCCTCTGCTGTAAGAGATGTTTACATATCAATGAATGAAATGGCTAGATGCCGCACAACTATATTACATTGTGCGTTATTAAGTTTCGAAATTTCAAAGTTGAATGCTAATTTCAAATTGTTATAAACTAGTAATCATTTGTCTTTATTAAACTAGTAAAACAGTCTTTATTAAAAATTCTGATAACGATCGCAATTTATTTAAGGATAGCGGGATATAAAACCGAAACGCATCTTAATAAAGACAATTTAATGTTGCAATAAGTGTTACTTTATTACGAGTTTATTGTTATACAATGCAACATGGTTATTGGCAACCGCCACATTCAAAAACATGGCTGCCGGTGGGGGGAAAGTCACATTCATAACACAATCTATCGATGATTCTGAATTATTGATAAACAGTATGAACTTAAAGAAAAATTAATTCAAATTTTTTGCATGAACAAAGTTTTTTTTTTAAACATGGGAACTTGATATCCACGTTCGATCGCACGTTCTATCCACTCTTCTACCTAGGACGATTAACTCTTCGATCCAGTCATTTCCCCCACCGGCAGCCATGTTTATGAATGTGACAGTTGCCAATACTGCATTTTTTTTATACAGTGCAACATGGGAATCTCGATTATCAACGATTATCAGAACCAAAAGTGATAATATCAGGTTGTTGCAAAAGTTTTTTCCGGATTTTTATTCCAACACAAAAACGATTGAACTTGAATGACAGATTCAGCTCATGCAGATGCCGGGCAATGGTTGAAAAGTGAACCTTGAACTGTTCTGCGAGTTCCCTCGTTGTTACATTGTGATCTTCATCAATTGCTTGGCGTAGATCACCATCTGAAGAGAGGTGCATCTTGAAGAGTGCTATCTCCGCGTCTGAACCGGCAATACCATTCTTCTATTGTACGTAAACTTACAGTGCCATCACCTAAACGTTGGCAAATGTTTCGGTGATATTGCGCAGCACTGATCTTTCCAGAATACTCGTACAAGATTATTGCTCGAATATGCTCGCGTTAAAGGTCCATTTCAGACCGTTGATGGCACTCACAGATGTATAGTCAGAAAGTTGATTCTTGGATGTAATATAGCAAAGATATTCAGGAATCGAATGCAATAATTTGTTTGAAAAAATATGAACACCCCCTTCGGAAAATGAGCCCTTTTTGGGTTCTAGAACCGGAAGAAACTTTTGCAACAACCTGATAAAATCTTGCAACATTCCAAGATGGATCTTTAGCTGCGACAAAGCGTTCGTCACGTGCGCGTGTCCACGTCAACAATGCTTACAGATAAACAGAAAGTAACAATCTACTCATTCTTGACGAATCAACTGTTATATATGCCATTACTTTGGTATTCTTTACGATCTCTGTTTCAGGACGTGCGATCGACTTGAAGGGCTCCACGAAAAATCCTGAAAAGTTGATACAGCCGAGCTAAGACTTTGATGGTCATATTTCTGAAAACAGGATTTGAAAAAGTTAATCCATTTTCAAGTTATCCTCCAAACGGCGTACATTCAAGTTATCCTCCTACAGACCAAGCGTGCATTCTTATAAGAAGCTTTTTTGCTAAAGCTCCTAATAAATTTCAAAAGAATACGCTTTAACAATAAGAAGGCAGGATAATTTTTTGTGTTGCATCTTATAGTCGATGACCAAAAAAATTTGCAAATGCAGCAAAAAATTAAAAAAATGCAACTCTACATTGCTGTCGAGACTATCAGAAACTCCCAGAAAGCTGAAACAAGTCTATCAGAGAGAGAGAAATTATGAAAAATGATCTCAATACCAATTTGTACACAATGTATTATTATTTTTTTTTTAATTCCAGTCAAATTTTATATACTTTATTGAATCAAATTCAGTTACAGTTTTAGAATTCCGTAGCAGGCTTACGCACATTATAAAGCATAATAGGTAAGAAAGTAACTGTAATAGATTTAATAAAAACCAAAGGAACCTTAATCCATCATTTCAACAATATTGAATCTACCATTGTCGCTCAAGTGCAACTGAGGCAAAGCTTCCATCGTAATCGAGCCCATCATGAACATGTGCGCCAAAAAAATATACTGAACTAGTCGAGAAAAGGTCATCTTAGAATGATAGGCGAAAACTACCTCCTTTAGGATGGAGATGAATTTGATTAACGATTATCCGAGTTAACATACAATTAATATTGGTCACATAACACGAAAAACAACGAAATCTAGTAGTCAGGAATGATAACATTATTAATGTCCTCGAAATTAAACAGTGACATGCATTGGTTTATGGTGCCTCTTTCTGTGAAAAGAAACGAATTATATCTGAAACCTCCATCATCAACTTAAAAATGCGACTATTAAACAAGATTCAAGTGGTTGGTAACTGTTACGACTGGTCTGTCTTCTTTGATAATGTAGAGACTGCGTAAATTCATCTAAACTACTTAACCACTTATCTTAACATTTTCTGCAGAAATGTTGGTAAACGGACGTTCTAAAAAAACTGTTTTCATGACTTTTTTTTTTGTTCTTAGCGTGACATTATTAACAAAGTGTCCAAAGGTCAAAAAAATTCTTCGTAACAGCTAACCAATATTAAAAACTAATGCCCAAGTGAAAAAAATTGCTGGAAAACGATTTAATATCAATTTATTTTGTTAAAAACACGTTAGATTTTCTGTATAAAAACAAATAATAATACTGGTTGATTATTAACATACATAAAATGCCAAGTTCCTTTTTGTTAGTGAGGCAAATTCTCTCGAAACAAAGTCGTTCAACAAGAAAGTCCTGCAATGAGTAGGCATTATTTAGATATTACAGTACATTATGAGATTTAGCAATAATTGAAAAACAAGTTGGTAAATAAAATTCAATTCAATTCTTTAATAGGATTAACGTGAATCATTTTGTTGTTTTGACAGCGTATTTTATTACACAACTTTATTAAGTAAGAAATCGATCCGTGAAATTTTAAACAAGTGCCAAAAAAATTATCATAAAATTCATGCCACTTTATTTGGATTTTTTCTATTAAAAGTTTTGTTAAAACTTAATTTAACTCTAAAGATTTTTTTTTTTAACAAGCTTAAAAATATTAAATTCCGTAACTGGAAAAAAAGGTGCTATTTTACCTTTATACAGAAGAGCGTGCCCTTCTTCAGATTGTTACAAAATAGTGCTTATTCGTGAGGTGCCACACGTTTTTTCCAATCTTTTTTAAAAATTTCCAACGAATAGAGTAAGTGGCTTCCATCACGAAAGATTTTTTCCCCCTTAAAAAAAGCCATAGGTTTCCTCAGAGAAAGGCAATTTTTCCTAACCTCTCTTTTTTTGCCCCACGTCAGCAAAAAGAGAAAAAAATACACACTTTTTTAATTTTATTTTTACGTGAGCAGCGTGTGAATGAAAAAAATATTTGTGGGAAGCTTTTATTTAGTTTACACTTACGCTCTTATTAAATTTGTCAGCAGGAAACTAAATGAAAGGTCAATATGAGAAGAGGGATGGTAAGGCTCAGATTTTATGAGTGGAGAGTGAAACTAACTCGAACGATTGAGGAGTATATAACACCTCCTATAGAAAAACTCATCCGTTGACCAAAATTAAGAACCAATCACTTATATCACTGCAAAAAGAGCGATTCTGAATTCTTAAAAGGTTTTCTGAATGATGTGTTACTACTATAGCAATACCATAAACAAGTCTCTAGTATCCTTATAGAAGATGAGGGATTCTGGTCACAATAATTTTCAATGACGTTTTATATCGATGGTCGGATCAATATCCACAAATACAAGAAGGCAAAAATCCACTTTTTTGAGCATATTGAGGCATTTCAAAGCAACGCTATATGTCCTCTGCTAAATTCACATATTTTTCAAAGTTCTAAGTTCTGTATTATTGACGCCAACAAAAAATCTTGCAATTTATTTATCAAGATTAAGATTCAATTTAGATCTTAGGTATATATTTAAGAGGATTAGATGAATACAAAGATCTCTAGATTTAAATGGAGATGATGGCTGACATATTCTTTATACAGGGTGTTTCATAACTGGTGTCCCGTCTTTAGGTCCAAATAACGACTCAAGATTTCTAATAAAGGTTTCTAATAAGTTTTTCTGTTTTTGTCTACATTAGCTAGCCATACCTTTCACTTTACCCACTCGATAAAGGGCAGGGGATGAGATTTTTTCACCGGGTTTTTTTGCTAAACCCACATTTTACATGATGCTCTACAACTTTCTAAATAACACATGGGGTCTAACCCCTACCCGTACAAAATTAAAATTTTCAAAATTTACCACTTCACCCCCAGGGACGCGAAATGTTTTTATTCTGAATTAGGGGACATTAAAGCCAAATAATCAATCTTCATTTTCCCCCCAATCTGTTCCCATTGAGTCGTTATTTGGACCTAAAGACAGGACACCAATTATGAAATACCCCGTATATGGGAGGCCAATTTAAGCGAGACACTCAAGAAAATCTAAATACAAGAAACGTATGAACTGCGAATAACACAAATATAAAGAGAAACAATTACGTCTTTTACTCTAATGAAAGAACTTTGAAATGGATTTCAAATGTTAGGGTATCCTTCATTCAGGAAGGGAAATAGGCTCGATCGACAATTGAATAATAAAGTGAATGCAAAGCGAGTGGTCCAATCGATGAATAAAGGGGAGTCACTCATTAAACCTCTGTCTAACTTTTATTTGGAATAGTCCCACTTTCAAATAGTTATGCCTAAGTTAGGGAAATAATTGGATTTGTTATGACAATATCCAGTTTCAAGAAAGTATTTGGCAACAGTAACTTTATCTGATCTTCCAAAATTCAAATGAGCTAATGCTCCTTCCATCTGAAGTATAATCTGATTAAAATTTCCCAAGCAATGTAGAGTATTGCTGCCTAATCAGAGCTCACCCCCCCCCCAGGAATTGGCCACCATGTCCACTAAATCTGTTACATGGGGGATCCCGTGAAAAAAATTCTTGGTACGGCCCTGTGCCTAATAGAACATAAAAAGTTTCTAAGGTTTATTTTATTTTCATTTTTCTCTTAAAAAATATATACTCTGCTAACCTTTACATGAATCATAAGTAAGCAAATGTTCAAAGAGAGATTTAAATACGTGAGCAGCATACTTCAAACACTAAAAATATTGCTTGTTCAGCCAATAGAATTCGAGGAAGAACAATAGAATTGTTTTGTTCGTATCGCTATAAACATTTGTCAAGTTAGGTAAAATAAATACATTACTCTACTCAGAACGAATACAAAAAAAAGGCAAATGCGTGTTGTTTTCTTTGTCGGAAAAAAACGGCAATCAAATAACGTTTATTTATTATACAATAAAACAGGAAAGAAAAAAGCAATTTGCTTTAAGTTTGCAGCGACGCATATGATATTGTGACACGGCATTATAATTGTATCAAAATGCAGATTTTTTTTTTCTTTAACATCAAGCCGCTTCTATCTTGAATATGCAACAAAAAAATAAAAAAATTAGTAATCGAATGTCGTATCTGGCATTCGAGGAAGTAAGATTCACGCAGCGAAATTTTCTTTTCCATTTCATTCACTATTTTCCGCAAAAGAAAACGAATTTTCGTTTCTGCTCGAAATTCGCCCAGTTGAATTGGAAGTTAGGGATTAAAAGATACCGCTCCAAGTGAAAAACAAATTTTGCAAATAGCCTATACTAGCTTAAATCATTTCTACATAAATCTAGTTGTAAACTCTAAATACAGGGAGGCCCCAAAAATATTTACTCACTTTGAGAGCTGATAACGTTTTTATTAATGAACAGATTATAATGATATTTTAACATGTTTATATTGGCATAATGCGGAAATGTTTCCAATCATAAAATATGCAAATAAGGGATTTACATTTTACATTGGATAACCTGCTGAATATGGCTACCTTTCTCTTCTATCACCAAATTTAAGTGGTTAACGATATTGAAAAAGGCAAATTGCAACATAGGTTGTGAGAGATTTGAGCTATCTCTCTTCTGATGGAGTCTTTCAGGTCACAGAGAGTCGTTAGTCTGGTAATGAGTAATGAATTTTAATGGAGTGGTTGTCAAAGAACCAAGCACTACGACCTCAGGTCTATTGTACTAGACCCAATGATGATGAAAGAACGATTATGAACGGGACAAACACATACATCCATGCCCTCGGCGGGATTCGAACCAGCGACTCGCTTGTGTCGAGAGAGGAAAGACCTGTGCCTTAACCCTCTCGGCCACCGAGCCGGCCTGGTAAGATAAACCCTGCTTTTTAGAAATCCCCATAATCAATAGTCACAGGTATTAAGGTCTGGGATCAAAGAGGTTGCGCTATTGGAACATTTCGTCCAACAATCTCTGTCTTCAGTAAAAACAGAAAGCAAGAAATGTTTTACAGGGATAGTTTTGTGTGGCGGCACGCCATCATGTTGGAATGTTGCGTTTCCCAATATGCCTCGTTGCCTGATGTAAGGAATAACATGATTCTGTAAAATCCGTAGATAGCGGGCACCTATGATTGTCACTGTTACCATAACACCATCGTTCAGTTCTTTGAAGAAAATCGGGCCAATGATGAAGTTTGCAGTGAAGCAACACATGACATCCATTTCGGTGCTTACAAATTCTAGCGGCCAAAAAACTATGTAAACTAATTTGCATATTTTATGATTGGAAACATTTCCGCATTATGCCAATATGAACTTGTTAAAATATCATTAAATCTGTTCATTAATAAAACCTTTATTTTTGGGCCATCCTGTATATAAAATATATATATAAACAATTTTAAGAAATGCATGTAGAATTATTAAGGTCATGCAATTCTCAGTGGTACTGAGAAGCGTAGTTTTAATCTTTTAAGCACGTTTTGAACCGACGATAAAAAAGCATTGTTGTAGAGTGAAATGATAAGTTTTCAAGTACATGCCATAAAAAGCAAAAGCGTTGCCTTTTCAGGGAAAAAATATCGAAAAAAAGACGTAACTAGTTTCTTTTCAGCTCTAAATGAACCACAAAATAATCCCACGAGTTGAAAGGTCAAGCCACGTTAGTGCACTATTTTCCTAAAATTGTGCAAGAATACCGAGGTTTAAAATTTCCGTGTTGTTTTCTTCGAAGGAGAAAATCCGGCACACTTAAAACTTTAAGGAAACAGCATCGGTATTTTCACGTTTTACGTCAAGTTTCTTAAGCAATAAAAAAGCATATCTACACTCCGAAATTATGCACACCGAAAATAAAAAACCTATTCGTCGAAAGTGTTGTGCAATACGAAGAGCTCCATTACGAGCGAAAATTTCTTTCTTCTTTAAGACTCTCACGCATGCGCATTTGCGCACTTCGAAAATGGTAAGGATAGAAAATTGAGGAAGAAGTTTATAAAAATTCTTCACGTCTACAAAAACAACTTTGAATAAATTAAAAGAACAACGTAAAAGCGGCACGTGTGACTTTGCTGAACCGATAAGGTTAAATTTTCATTGGCTGAAAAGGAGACCGTTCGGCGCGTCGTCTTCATTAACAGCGTCCGTGTCTCGCAAAGAGAATTAATTGTGAAATAAAACGTTGCTCGCTTAGAAAAAAAGAAATGAGAACACGAAAAAGGTGTTGAGAAGTTGTTGAGTTTAGTCGGCATCTACGAGTAAAGATTGGAATTAAGGAGGAGGCGAAAGGATGGGACTAAATGCTGAAACGATTAAAAGGAACTAAGCAATCAAATTGGAAGGAAATAACTGTACTATTTTTTAAGATTCTTTATAAAGGGATTATTGATATATTATTTCCATTATAAAATAAGGTCGTTGCTTAAGTAAAAAAATCGGGAATGTCCAAGTGTCCTAAACAAACTATAAAAAGTGGGTCTCACGTAAAGTATTAGGCTACGTGATGGTTATAATCATAAAGTAAAATGTTGGTCTCCTTAATATAAATTACAATGTTCTTAAAAGTATTTGTCTTGCCGACGACACTTCCGTAAAATTTCTTACATGTTCATTAGTACAGGGTGTTGCAGATAACTACAGGGCAGTATAACGGGAAGCCTACCCGCTCGATTGCAGGGGCCGGCTCAAGTCGATTGGCGGAATGGAGGGAGATGAAGGTGGCCTGCAGCAGTCAGCAGTTTCCACACTCGGGAAGGGGGGGGGGTGAACGTCAAAACTGTCATGTTTTTGATAAAATTACCCAATTATCATTTGATGGCGAGCCGGCCCCTGCAATCGAGCGGGTAGGCTTCCCGTTATACTGCCCTGTAGTTATCTGCAACACCCTGTACAGTAACACATCCTATTAATCAAACGTGAAGGTATTCTTTAATTAGAGCAAAAGTAGCAAATATGAACTTTAAATTTTTTTTTATATAATAGCAGAAAGTGGACTATACACTTAAGATAATATCAGGTAGTAAATATTTAAAAATATTCGTTTTTCTTGGTAAGTTTTTCTATGCTTGTTAAGCTACTCGGGTAACTGAGTAGAATTTTAACTTAAAGGTAAACTCCACACCCAAAACAACTTTGTTTAAAATGAAAGATGAAAGTCTCAATAACAACGTAGCATATATAAAAATTTTCAATTCGTACTCAAAATTGATAAAATATATAAAAAAAACTTTCATTTTTTCCCTCCCTCTGCGAAAGACACTGCCGCCATGGTTCGGCAACTGTTACGCACAAGAAGTGCGAAGGAGTTTCGAATTCGTGACGTCACACATTGGACGCTATCGGTTAGTTGTCAGTTGGGCATCGCAATGGACTATGAATATGAAACAAGACCGGTAGTGACGACTGCGATTTTGATAACAGTGACAGCGATATATAAGGGTCGTTAGCAGAATTAAATGCTACTGCAACTTCTGCGATATACAGCCCTATGCATTAAACCGTGAAACGGGATCTTCTGCTTGCTGCGTCGGCGTGTGCACATTAGGGCGGCGTGTGCCTTATACAGCAAATAGGCTTATCTCCTCATTCCTTCGGCTTTTAGAGTTGGAAGAGCATCTAGTTCCACCTTATACGTGATCTAGTTTCGGCGAATTTCTTGTTTGAATTGATACTGAATTTTAAACGGCGGATGCGTAGACAAAGCAAGACGCTTCAAAATAAGCACACGATGCTATTTGGAGTTGGATACCAGTTCCCTCGCTGTCAAAAACTAATCCACTGTTTTTTAATCGATTCTGATTCTGGAAATCTATGAAACGTGATATTTCTATCCGATTGTCTATTTACACATCCAAACAGAGGACAGATTGAAGGCATTCCGACATAACACAGGTTAGCAAAATCTTATGATATGTAGAATCGTTCTAAGCGACTAGAATCTCGGCGACGAAATTCCCCGAGGTTCTCGCGGCAGGAAATGACAGCTTGTTCCGCCGTGTTCTGTGGAGAAGGAATGGAAGATCCCACGCAAATTTTCAATTTTTCGAGGCATTTTTCTTAATAAAATATTAGGAAAAATAGAAAAATTTTGAATGATAAATACTCTATTAACCTGGATTAATGTTATGATGCAAAAAAAAAATAAAGTCGATTTTTTCCGTGGAGTTTGACGACCTTTAAGTTTGACGTCAAAATTGTTGAAATTTTGATATAAAGGTTAAAATAGCTGTACTAAATTACATCCGTTCAAGGATATCCGACCTGTTTTTGTTGAGGAACAGATGGAAGACAGGAAGACAGCTTGTACGCCAGTAGTTAATTTATATTTAATGTCCAAGACTTGTCCTTCATTTACGTAAAATGATAATAAATGATTTATGCACCTAAAATATTCAGCTATAAAGGCTAAAGGAATTTTCTGGATTACGTTCGCTCTTCACTTTGACCCTACACTTAGGCAACGCTTCGACTTTGATCGGAACGCTGTGGCGGAGAGGAAATGACACAAGCAAGGCAAATAAAACGAGAAGAAAAGGCGGAAGGAAAGCCGGGGGCCGTCTATCAACGTCAGAGTTTCAAAATATTTTTATTTTGCATTTCCGACAGATGCGGAAATCTTATTCCATCTCAATTTCCGAGCGTGTCTCGGTAGCCATGGCAACGCGAAGCTGTGAACCAAGCCAGCATCTTCCCGAGTGTCAACGGATAAGGGTGAGAAGGAAAGCAAAAGTCGAACTCTTGAGCCGTCCGTCCGTCCTTTCCTATTCAGACCAGTTGGAAATATGAATCAAATACGAAAGGTAAACTCGTCGAAAGTTCGCAAATTTGTCGTCGTAAATTGAAAGCCTCTTTCCTGATTTCCGAGACGCGTATGACAAGCTTATACATCTCAAAGGAAGCGAATAGTTGAAATAAAATAACCAATGGTAGATCGATATAGTTTCTATCTAGATAACTTTCAAAAGAATGTTCTCATAAATATTCAATAATTTATTTTGGGGAACCGTATTAATAAATAAAATTAATATTAATTAATGAATTCACAGATAAGTTAGTATTATTCAAGATTAAAAAAAAAGTCAATATTTGTCTATACATCTTTACGAAATTTTAGCACGTTATTTTATATCCTACACAAACAAAGGCATGCAAGTTTTATTTCATATTTTTTAATGTTTAAAGTCAATACAACTGCCACATTATGTTTTAATTGAATTGCTTAAAGCTATTAAGATGAAATCTTTAAAAGCTCATAAATTTTATTAAAACATCATAGACTAAGGAAGAATTTTTTCTTTTTTGAACAACGGTTATAATTTTTAAAAACTAGTGGAATTGGTGAAATGATTGTCGCAGCCGCTTCCTGATATTATTTCGCTTGAGGATATGCTGATGAGATTTTAATGTCGCATTTACTAAGAGGTTTTCAGGGTCTCTCTCTCTCTCTCTCTCTCTCGTTGCGTGACGGCGTTAAACGACTCCGTTTGCGTTTCTCTGACTCTTTGCCAATTGTCTATCGGACTCTCCCTTAAAGCACACAAACACAATAAAAATCGTTAACCAAAAAGCTTACAAGTGAATTTATAGTGTCTCTGTGAATTTGCCTAAACTCCCAGGGAAATCTGAATCTATGAACGCAGGGAAGTTGATAGATTACGCAGAAAGATTTGAATTTATGTTCATTCTCTTTTTCCAAAATATTAAACGAATCCACGTCTGGCATTAGCAGCGTTGATTTGAGAGTTCAATAGATGGCAAAATGAATCTATTGTCTTCGAATTAATGTAATGGTTCGCGTAATTTCTTGCTCCGCAGAAATAACTAAGCGGCGGACAGAAAGGTCGAAGCACCATGAGGCAATGTTATTGTTGTTATTGTGCGCAAATGAATAATTTAAATGAAAATTTTCATTAGCTGATCAATAACGATCGTGTCGAATAACTTGCGCGCATTTTTTCACAATTATCTGAGAATGATTTATATGATCCTAAAAATAAATGAAGACAGGTCATTTCCGATTGCAGATTACCATTAATCAAATTTAATGGTTTCCTTCATCAATCTCGGATTAAATATTCAGTTCATCTTTCCAGCTGTTCGCATTTATCATCTCTTACAGATGATATTTTTTTTTAATTTGAAAAATGACATTGAACAAACTGATGAAAAAGTTTAAATTTTTTTGTGGGGCAGTAAGATATTTCCAGCCGTTGTCAACCTTTTGTATAATGTTTCTTCATCTCAGAAAAGGTTTTTTCGTACTTTAATAAACATCAACATGTGCCAGACGATATTAAATTTCTCGCCAAGTATTCGCCAGCATATCTCCTGTTACCGACATTATCGTATCCGTTATCGCAACGTGTACATTTCGTTGGCCGATTATAAAATACTTTATCTTTAACATATCCGCACAGAAAAAGTCTAAGGGACTAACGTCCGGAAAACGTGGAGGCTATGATGTAGGGCCATCACTTTCAAACCATCGGTTGAGAAACGTTGAATTCAGGAATGGGCATACAGACAATGCCTAATGCAGTGGTGTACCATATTGTTGGAAAAATACCCAACGCTGGTACTCTTCTAATTGCGGTGCTCTCTAGCTCTCTAGCATATCCATTTGAAATGAAGAGCATAATACAAAAAATTATGTGTATCTATCTAACATAGATTTTGTTTTATTAAAATTTCTTTATTAGGGAGAGAGACTTTCTGATCACCCTATATTATACATGCAGAATGGTTCCAACGTTTGGGTATAATTGCAGGATAAGGAATAAAAATGGTTCAAAAGGTTCTATGGACATGGTCCGGAAATGCATGGTGAACCCACATCAAAGTGAAGCTGTATGTCATATACAGTATTGAAGTCTATGACAGACATTTCGAGAATCTATTGTGAGTTCTCAATGCAAGTGCCTATACCTATAAGAGTGGAATTTAGCAATGGAAAGATTAGTTATAACTACAACTATAACATTAATCCTCTTACCATCCAATATCTTGTTTAAGAACAACTTTCTATTTACAAATAAATAACTATTCTGAAGGAAGATAGTATTTTACAATAAATTGCGCAAACGAGAGGATAATCCATCATAACATAAATATATTGAACGGTTGTTAAAGCGAAAATGTCTTCGCTAGAGTGATTCTCTTAGGGGTCAATGGAGTCAACAGGCTCAAATTGTCCAAAACGCTTTTGTTATTAGAAAATTATTACATCTATTTATTTTTCTAGCAAATTAGTTATGGTCCTTTTGCTGGTGTTCAACATTGATCCTTGAATTCGGTAAATTATTTGCGTTGCATGCATCCATGAAATTTCATTGCATAATTACTTTAATTTACGAGATACTACGCTGCAACAATGTCCCTATTAACGTCGTTTTCATTTATTAGGATGCTTTTGGCGAATGGTAAAATGACGCTTAGCGTCATAGATTATGGATGGCTTGAAATTGGTTGTTAATTATAATTATTAGCTGCATGGTTTATTTTCATTAGGAAAAAGCGTCAGATGAAATCATCTTACAACCAGTTTTGATCTTATTTTTCATAACTAAACGTGAGTTCATAAATTATATGCTTTCAGAAAATATATATGCTAGAATTATAAGAATTGAATCAATAGTATACCACTGACATGGACTGATCCTGTATGCTAAACCATTTTTCTGCCGAGACAAACTTTATACATGTTATATAATCAATTCGAATCTAAGTGTTTACAGTAGATATTGTGAATCATACATGCAATTCATGCATGCACTCATTACACCCCATCATTTAAGCTATATTAACGATTGGTAAATTTTTAATTAAAACATCAATAACCAACAAAATTCCTAAACGCAAAAAAGTAAAAATTTAAATACATTTTTTATAAACCGTTTGGTAATAATATATTCTAACGTCTTGCTAGATCTGCACTAAAGTACCAAAAATAATGTTACGGGGGTATTAAACAGTTTTCATGAAGAAGAAAAATCGGTACTCAGTTTTAAGATGAATTTTGTATAAAATTTAGGAACCTCAATCATACAGGGTCATGACGATAACACTTAGGCTGGTAATTTCAGATTTTTTTACTGCATGCATGCTTAAAGAAGCTTGTGCGATTTGCACTCTCTAGCAGCAACTGATAACGGAAAGCTTGTACCACGAAGGAAATTGGTTGCCTTAAAAGGTCCCTTGTAGGGAATTATACAGGCGACTTCATGGTGAGATTACAGCAGACTCAGAACGAAACGGCTGCCATTCGGGATAGCTCACACACGTTACTGAATGAGCGTTCCTGCAGTGTATTTTATTATTTATTTATTTATTTATTTATTTATTTATTTATTTATTGCCCAGTCTCAACAGTGTAAGTCAATAAAATGTCGTGGATGATTTATTTCTTTAAATAAATTTTTAGAGGGTTTTTTTTAAATCGAAAATGAAAAGAATAAAGGCAAGACACAAGATAGAACCTTATTTCTCATGTTTTGATTTAGCGCACTCGTTCGTCTCGCGATTGACGAGAGCAGCCGGTTCGTTGCCAACGGTTCCGGAGGGAATGCCCTAGATGAATAGCCCTTCTCCGTCGAAACAACTAATTTCTCCAAGAGACCGCAAATGGTTTATGAGGGGAACCACTTTCACCAGAAAAGGGAGGAAAAAAGTGTTTCTTGAAGCAAACATGATCTCATAAAATACAGTGTGTGCAAATAACGTGTATGAAAAGCGTGAAAAAGTTAAGCGAGGAAAAGTAAAGAGTTTTTGTCAAAGGTTCACAACGAATTAATTGAAATGGCACATAGTCGAATTCGCCAAATAATATTTAGAAAACAACAAACAAATTAGCTTTAACTATTTTTTCTAGCAGTTCTTCCAAGCAGTCTCTTTCCACAGATTGAGCAACAAGAGTCTCTCGATCGAATAGTTTCTTTTTCATTAAGCTTCTATTCATTCCTTTTTTCTTTCCTTTCCTTATAATTAGATTCAGGGAAGCATAGGAAGGAAAAAGGCGGGAAAGGAAGCGATGCCTAGCAGCAAATTTCGTTCTAGCTGGGTGTTGGTTTCTTTCCTTCGCTTTTATTTCGTCCGTAAATCTCGGCGATTTCCGGCCGCCAAGGGAACCGCCCTTCCCCCTATCAGAGGAAGATGGTCCAGGAAAATAACCTTCGTCATTCGTTACAAGGATAAACGACCCCACCAAGCTGCGCCAAACTCAAAGATGTATGTTCTAAACTCACCACACACATACTCTTTCTTTCGCTCCAAAACTTTTTTTACTCACCATTAGATGTGGTTGTAGAGCGCTATTAAGGGTGTTGCAAGAGGGAAGAGAAAACGTTAACAACAATCTCACTTAAGCTCTCGACACGCGAAATAAAGAAAAGTCCGCAGAAAAGATTGCAAGCGAGCCGACAGAAACAATTTAATCCTTTTATTATTCACATCTAATCTAAAATCATAAAAAATGGGAAGAAAATTCGTATAAAAAAAAACAACAACCATGGATTGCATTCGTTTTAAACCTGATTTAGAAGAACGACTGAAAAAGAACACTTATTCTTGTTTGCTGTTTCCTTTCCTGAGCTTCGTTCTTCACCCTTTGGCAAAATCCTAAATCGTTTTGAATAAATTTTTGTCTTAATTTATTTTTTATAGAGTATTCTTCAAACAAAAGCAACAAAAGCATTAAATTTATTTAGAGAGATAAAAATGCCTTACTTATCTGCAAAAGAAACTAAGACGAAAAAGATTAAAAGGCGGGGAGGAGTAACCACAAAAATAAAATTAACCAATAGCTCGAGGGAAATCGGGAAAAGTTTATTAATTCAAAAATTAATATTAAAGAAACATTTTCGGGAGATTTTTTTTTTCCATCGGAGCTAACTTGAAGAAGTAATTAAGTTTTCTTCTGTTCTAGATCATGTTCCAGTTATTATTTAAGTCATTTCCATTTCTAATATGTAAAGCTGAAATTAATATTTTTTATTTTAAATAAATTCTTTAAAGTGATATAAAATGCCTGAATTTTTAAGAAAACTACCTAAAAAATTTCTACTTCAAAAGAAACAGCCCAATTTTTACAAGTTATGTTGTACAACACGCACTACATGAAAGCCATGCGAGGTAGCCTATTCCTTTTGACATTCTCGATAAAGTCACATTGAGTGGCGCCACCGCGACATTATGTACATCTTTCTTAGGAGTGGTTCGCCATTTAGCAAACGTAAACATTAATTAATCTGCATCACGTTCTTACAAATAACTACTGGGTGTACTATTTATAAGATCGCCAAAACATTTTATTAAAAAAAAATGTTTCTTTTTTAATCAAAAGCGCTAAAATAACTTTATTAAAATATAAAATAAACATCTTTACGTAAAATATAAATACAAGCTGTAGCAACAAAATACCCGGACAGAGGCAACACCACCTAAAGAGAAAGCCTGAGCGCGGAAACGTCATACATTGTTAAAACGTCATGGGTAGTCATCTTTAATCGCATTTCTACCAATAATAAGCCCGAAATTATGACTAGGTATGATGATAAAATTTTCGCGTTCAGGCTTTGAGTAGAGATGGTGTTGATAGAGGGCGCTGCGTAAAATGTAAACAAAAAGTCAAGATGCGATTTGTACGAGTTCCTTATAGCACTTCAGCTGTATAGATTTTTATTTTTTTAAGTAGCGTAAAGAATTCACGTTCAGACACGCATTATAGCGACACACGTGTATACAAGTTTCGTCGAGAGAAAGAAATTGGAACAACGGGCTTGCATTAAATTCTGCCTAAAGTTGAGTAAACCGCCTATGGAAACACACCAGATGTTGAAAACTGCTTACGGGAACGATGCTCTATTCCGAACGAGCACATTCGAGTGGTTTGGTCGCTTTCGTGATGGCCGTGAAGATTTTTCAGATGACCCGCGCCCTGGAAGACCAGTTTCCATCTGAACGCCAGAAACCACTGAGATAGTCAGGAAACTCGTCACTGTTGATCACTGCATCACACAATTCGTATGCTTGAGGCTGTAAGGAGACAATTCGCCAGATTTTAATGCGATAACGTCCTAAGTGTGAAGCGATTTCTGGCTAAAACAGCATCACGCAGCTCAATTATCTGCCCTATTCTCGGGATTTTGCCCCTCCAGACGTTTTCCTGTTCCCACATATGAAAAACGCTATGAAAGATCCCCGATTTCAAGATGTTTCCGACATTGAGAAAAACGTGACGTCGGAAATCGAGAGGAGTCCGTCCGACGATTTTAAAGCTGCTTTAAAAACTTGTACAAACGCGCTCAAAAGTGTATTGTGTCCGGTGGGGTTTACTTTGAATCATAATAAACAGAATTTTCATTTGCACCTCCTGTTTGTAATAGTCCGGATATTTAATTGCCACGCCTTTTATCTTTTTCTCTGAAATATACCTTTATTTCGTAAGTTAGCCAGCGGACTCTTCTCCTCCCTTTCCAAAATTACTGATGTATAAGATTTTCAGAAAAATTAAATTAACATTTCTTAAGATTGGTTAAAAATTCCATTTTCACAGAGCCAGCCAGGTGGCCGAGAGGGCTAGAGTGTAGGCTTTCTAGTTCTCGAGTCCGCCTGGCTGCGGGTTCGAATCCCGCCGTGGGCATGGATGTTTGTGTTTGTCCCGGGCTTCGTACTGTTATAACTTGTGTAAAAGGCGCAAAATGACCTTTGCAGTCGACGCCAAAAATTTCTAGAACCCCCTCCCCCCCATTTTCACAGAAACCCTAAGCCATTGAAGTTATATAATGAATGGTTTGAATGCGCACGGTTTAAGAAAGATTATTCTTAAATAAACTATAAGAACAAGAAGTTCTCAGAGTTCAGAATGTCAAACCAATGTTCTCATTATATATTCAATAATGTATAGACGAAATATTGGACAAAACTCCACATTTTAATCAACAAATTTCATGAAGTTATCGCGTTTTGTTATTAAAGGCGAATGTGTTTGTCCGTTTTCAGATTTTACTTAATGTGGGATATTAAACAAGCTCGATTATATCTATTCCAATGTATTGGTGGCCCAAAAAATAACTTACTATGAGAGCTGATAACGGTTTTATTAATGAACAGATTATGATGATATTTTAACATTTTCATACTGGCATAATGCGGAAATATGAGATTTACATTTTTCATTTGATAATCTGCTGGATATGGCTACATTTCTCTTCTATTATCAAATTTAAGCGGTTAACGATGTTGAAAACGACAGATTGCAACATTGGCTGTGAGATTTGACCTATCTCTCTTCTCATGGAGTCTTCTCCACATAGAGTTGTTGATCTGGTAAGATAAACCCTGCTTTTTAGAAATCCCCATAACCAATGGTCACAGGGATTAAGGTCTGAGGATCGAGGAGGCTACGCTATTGGAACATTTCGTCCAACAATCTGTCTTCAGTAAAACAGAAAGCAAATGTTTACAGGGATGCTTATGTGTGACGGCGCGCCATCATGTTGGAATGTTGCGTTTCTCAATATGCCTCTTTGCCTGATGTAAGGAATAACATGATAGTGTAAAATCCGTAAGTAGCGGGTACCTGTGATTGTCACTGTTAGCAAAAAGCCATCGGTCAGTTCGTTGAAGAAAATCGGACCAATGATGAAGTTTGCAGTGAAGCCACACAAGAATTACTGTGTTTACCTTCATACTCTAGCGGCCAAAAAACTATTTAAACTAATTTGCATATTTTATGATTGGAAACACTTCCGCATTATGCCAATATGAGCATATCATTATATTATTATCTGTTCATTAATAAAAAAAAAATCCTTGTAAGCTCTCAAAGTGAGTAAGTTATTTTTGGGCCATCCGGTATATCTAGTCTTTCGGTCATATGAATATTACGAAAATTTAATATTAAGCATTAATAAATAATATAATGATATGTTCATATTGGCATAATAAATTTTCATTTTATTATCTATAATTCTTTAGAAAGGATAAATTTGTCTTTAGCCTATATGAGCCAGAGTATTAAGGAAAATGACATTCTTTCCACTTTTTTTTTCAATAATTAGAAAAAAAACAACACAATCAATTGATAATTCAGAATATTTAAGTTAATTATTATTGTTCTTGTTGTCATGCAGACGCTAACATTATAATATGGAACGAACGAGATGACGGAATGAGGTTGCAAGCCCTTCAGTTATACTCGCTAATTTTATTTATAAGGTTATTAGAATAACTGGAGCAACATAAAAACTTAACCTTACTTTTTAACAATAAATTACAGAAAAGCGCAAAAGAAAACCACGTCATTTATATAAAGCAAAGAATGAAAACAACTCTCTTTAAAAACCAGAAAATCTACTTTCGAAAATCCTGTAACAAACTTTTTTTTATATATTAAAAAACTAAGTAAAACAAAGCTTATCGCTCTGATATCATTTTCCATTTATCATAATGATACGAGCATCATTTATCCTCGGAGAGAATTTCCATTTTGCAAAGAGCCATGGATCATCCGGCAAAAAGGAGGCCGAGAGATACGAAGCCGCTTATGAAATTGAAGACGGCGGAAAGAATATAAGGGGAAAAAATGAAAAAAAAAATTGCCTTGATATCTTTCCAACTGGTTTCTGGTCGAATATGAGGATAAAAATATTGTCTAAGAAGAAAAAGTGTTTAAATGAAACAGGTCATCATTCTTAAGAAAGTTCGGCTTCTTTTCGCTTTAAGAGGGTTCTTCGTCGTTATTTTCTTTTTAAAAGTTTTAAAAAAGAAGAATCAGTATTCGAAGGGGAAAACATGCTATTGAGCTATTAATTAATTATTAACATTATTCTTGTTTGTCGCAGTTTAAACATTTTTCTCCTTTCATTTGGATAAACTCATCTCATTAGTCATTGAGATGCACCATCGGCAAATTAAAAGCGACAGTCGAAGATGAAAATAAATTCACTGAGTTCGTGGAAAACTTTACTGTGTGATTTTTCCTTTGTATGTGCCCATTAGGTGATGAGATGGGGATGTGGGAATCATCCACTGGAAACAGTCCTCGATTAAACCATTTGCAGCCATATATTATGATTCTCTTTATCTTTCGATTCTTTTTGAAAACGACGGATTTCTCGATTCCCAAGTCGTAAATTTACAAGCGAGTGAAGCTTTACAGTCATTCATCAACTCTTATAGACCATTTCTCATAGGATGAGCTGAGCATGTCAAAGGACTTTATCATGATATATATCCGATGGCAAGCCTTACCGTAGCTGTAATTTACGTTTCTACATATTAAAAGGGATTAAGGAAACTGCTATTCATACCAGTTCATCTTTAACGCCTGTTGGCAATACATTCGACAAGTCGGGGTCGACGAAAAACGAGTTTTTAAAAAAGAAAGCTTAATGTTTGTACTGGTATTAATACATGCACATTTATGCTGTGTTGAAAGAGTAAAGCTTAAGTATTTGCTTCAATAAATTTCATAAAAGAAAATGTAAAATGTTAAAAAAAAATTTTAAATGGTGACGACATAAAACCAAGTTAAAAAAAAGAAGCTACAAGAAATATTTTTTTAAAACTTAATTTTCATAAATTTGCGAGCCATGATGAAACAATTTTCGAAAACGTGCAACATTTTGTACCGCGCTCGTTTTTCGACTTTGAAGTAGAAAATTGAATGAAAGTCATTTAAGCTACATTAAGTTTGAAAAGAAAATAGATAATGAGGTAAAAGAAAAAAAAAATTCCTTTCAGACTGCTTTGCCAAAGGCATACTTCAACGCATGCGCCTGCATATAATAACTTTCATTCAATGAACGCTTTCATTGAAGAAACATTAAAAGTTACTCTGAAAATCGATAATAATCAACAGCTGTGGAAAGCGATCAATATCTTCCTTAATAAGGTTTCAATTTTATATCACCATCCGTTTCATGAAGCTAAACTTCAAAATTTTGTGTTTGTTTGGGACTGTTAATTAAATTACATCGAAAAGAAATCTAAATAGAGAAAACAAAGTTCTAATTCCTGTTTGAATTCATCATTATTTAAAGAATTTATGTGTCCTTTATAAGTGATAAATAACGATCTTAGTAATAAAAAATAATTATTACATATGTATATATCTGATTGATAATGGGCAACCAGAAGTTAAATTTTAATGAATAAACAAATTAGTCCGTTATTAAAAAAAAAACGTAGTGTAAATGCATACGTAGTTTCAGGATAGCTTTTATTTAATTATTTATTTCAGATTTTTTAAACAGGGCGGAAATGGAGGTGCCGCTTATTTTGAATGTCAATTTGCTCACTGTCAGATCTTCATTATGTGCTTCTTTTCATTGCCTTTCTCCCATCCCCCCAAGTCTTCACCCCAATCTTTTCAGTTTCTGTTTCTTCTCTAAATACTCTCATCTTTCGTACAAATATCCTCGCCCCCCCCCCTCCTTTTTTTAACTGCTTCGTGCCAATTCCTTGAAAACGAAACCCGTCCTAATAACATTGCCATTTTCCGAAGGCTGACAGCCTTCGTTTGATCTGATAGTTTTCGCGTCCTTTTCAGTCGCCTTAAAAATAACAGAAAGCCAAAGAAACAGAAGAGAAAAAGTATGGAGAAAGGGGACACAGAAAAAGAGAGAGAGAGAGAGAGAGAGAGAGAGAGAGAGAGAGAGAGAGAGAGAGA
>JAHWFO010017185.1:748917-800650 GCA_023313115.1 Rhysida immarginata
AGAGAGAGAGAGAGAGAGAGAGAGAGAGAGAGAGAGAGAGAGAGAGACAGACAGAGTGGAGTGGAATGGTTTTTATGTAAAAGAAAAAAAGCTTTAGATCTTGTGGATCAATAGGACAGCACGTTCCATTTTAATGCCTCCTTGGGAGAAAAAATAAGGAAAGTGAATGAAAAAATGTTAAAAAAAAAAGAAGAAATATCGTAAAAAAAAAAAATTTACAATTTCGTACTGTTCGTTTTTAAGAATATTCCATCGTCAACAAAATTTCAAAGTGAGAGGAAAACTTTTTCCTACTAAAGGATCAAATAGAATTTCTAATATTAGAAACAGATTTAGTTTTCCATTTTAAAAAAAAGAGAACTTAATGGATTTTTAATGGTTGACAATTTTTTTTAATATCGTATTCCTGTAACAAATATATATATATATAGTTTAAGTGAAAATGAATCCAAAATTAGCAATTTATTTCGATGAAATAAATCACATTCCAAATAAATGTCAAGTACATCATTACTCATATTTTTTAATGGTAAGAGTAGTTTTATTATATTAACAACGCTGTTTTTACATCCAAAATGATAATCCTAATGAAGAATTATAATGGCATGCCGCATAAGAAATTCAATTAATGTCATAGAGAAATAATTTACGTAAAGATTTCATAACCTAGGGTTTAAATACCAATGTACTTGTATCTTCTGCTTTATTTAATACTCTTACATTTGTGATTTAGTCTGGTGTTTTGTGTGTTTCGCCTTGTGATAGAAAATAGCCAGAGCATGCATTATTATTGACGGAAGATAGGATTTCTATTATTAGGAGGGTTTTTTTTATGGGGTTCCCTAAAAATTTATGGCCACAGAAAACTTAGCATTGTTTTGCAACAAAAGAAGGCTTTCAACATACAATATCAACAGTTGTTCTCATTATGATCTTTCATCAATACTAGAAAGAATTCCTTCTGAATAATATTCTCGCAAATGCTCTAACTTAAATATGGGTGTTTGTAGTTCTTGACCGAGTACATGTGCAATCAGCAATTTGCAAAGTAAGAATTCTCCATCAATAAAATTGTTTAAATTTAAGCATTTTAATCTTTGCATTCTTTATTAAAATACAAAAACCTTAAATAAAAATGATCATGCTTATTTACAGTAAGAGCCGAAGAAGTGTTTCCAAGTTTATTTTTGTTCTAGACGTTGCAGTCTTATTTTATATTGACTCCTTTTACTTCCTTTTGCATGAATTTTACATATGTTTGCAGTATCAAGACAAACAATGTCTGCCCGAGAAAACACCTGCAGGCACTAAAACGCAAGAACTTTTAACGCACGGCTTGATTCAGTGTTTGCTTTCTTAAAACCATGAATATCTAATTAACATTTATATGTTATAGCTTTTTGGTTTGAAACTCCCTTGAAACTCTCCCTTTTCTTATTTCATGTTCCATTTTCATAACGTAATGTAAAATTTGCTTATTACAACCAAAACGATAATACCAAATACGAACGATCTAAAAATAAATGAGTGAGAGAAAGAACTCAAACAATTTAACATGCAACTTAAGCTAATATTATCTTAACTTAAGATTTGGTCTTTGTATTTCTTCTTGAAAATAGGCAACAAAAACAAATACAACTCTAAACTTTTGCAGATATTATAAATTTTGAGGCTACTTAAATAGTCAATGTTTAGACTGTTCAAAATAAAATATATTAAGCATTACAAACATCAAAGCAAAAATTGAAATGCTAGATGGATGCAACATATGGTAGGATTTTACTATTTTTACTATGAAATAAACAGTTCTCCTTCAGACACAAAAATAAATAAATAAATTACGCACAGAGCACCTGGATGAATCAACAGGTGAGACACTCAAAGAGAAAAGTGGCATTTCAACTATCCTGAACACTCAAAGGTAAAAGCTCTCAGGAAAAAAGATTTCGTTGTCGTATCCAATATTAAATTTTATTGACGTTGGCAACAGTCAAAATTTCTTGAGGGTCGCATTTGAGAACCCTTCACTTAGATTAAAGTTTTTTAGTAGATCTTGAACCTGTAGCTCTCTGTGTGGCTCTCCATTGCAAAGAATCATCTGAATGTCTTCCTATGTGAAACTAAATTTTAATAATTTGAAATATTCGTAGAAAACATGGGGATACTATATTGTGAGATAATCTTATCCGCAGCTCTTCTACAATACTCCGTAATATTGCAATTGTTTTTTAAGGCACGACTGAGATATCATTGCACCGACGTTATATTTTTTGTACATCTGTTTTCTAATTATAAAAATAGACAAATAAAATTTGCTAAAAAGTTCGTGTTTTTCCTTCCAAACTTAAGTGATTTCTGACATTGAAAATCAATGAAACTTTTTAAATTTAAAATCAAAATGACATCATTATAGATTTATTTTTAATCAAAAATCACATTCAGTTTACCAGCGAACTTTATAATAACAAAAAAATAATAATTTATTTTTAAAGATACATAAAAGAGAAAAAAGTAAAAAACGGGAGCAAGACGCGCCAGATTTTCGCTGCACCGTTTGAAATTTAAGCCTTGCGAAGAATTTCAGTTTTCGCTTGACGTTTCCATCTTTTTCAAAATTGTTTTGAGTACTCGGCCAACCGCGAAGAACTTTTCTTCTTCTCGTCAACAAACTCTCCTTTTCTAGCTCCTATTGATGGATTTCGACGGCGAACCAACATAAAAAGCAAATACAGAAAAAGCGAAGGAAAAAGAGATTGAATGCTGACAAGATGGAAGGGGCGGCGTGAATATTAAAGTGACTCCCATCAGCTTCGTTTACAAAGGGTTTTTTCCTTATTCTTTCTTTTTTTTTTTTTCTTTTCTACTTTTTTTTTTTGCGTTGGGTGCTCGACCTGGTTGGCTTTCCTTACGTCTTCTCTAAATGGGTTTCATTGCTTTCTCCTCCCACTCCTCTGCCCTGGTCTTCTCATTTCGCACTCAGAATTTCATGAATTATGCAGACAGTGGAGCCCACATATCGCACCGTTGAGCCTTCGGTGTAATCCACCTGCCCTATTACCTCCTGTTTGCCCTCTCCTCTCTTCCTCCACATTTTACTTTCTATTCCCGTTACCGTCGGATATCTGCTAAATCCCACCCCCCACTTTCCATTTCTCGAAGTTGACTCATCAATTGTCCACACTCCACCTGTATCCAACGTTTTCGAACATAACGGAATCTGGGACGCACTTTTCTTTCTTAGATTTATATATATATATTTATTTATACATATATTTTATCCCTAGAGTTTCCAGAGAGAAGCGCAATCTTGTTCGAAGTTCCCCACTGAGGATTTTCCACTCCACACCTTTTTTTTTTCTTCTTCTTTCCTCTTCTCTGTTTTTCTTTCATTTTTTCCCGTTACACTACAGTACGAGTTTCCCTTCTCCTCCTCTCCTTGGATGGCTAAGCGTTTCCTTGAAGTGAACATTTCAAAAGCAATCGAGAATTGTCGAGGGATCCCTCCCGGGAGTTAGGAAAGTCTATCGAGTCATTGACGCTGCGCCATCAAACCTCGCAAAAGAAGCTACCAAGGGTGGAGACAAAAATAAAAATAAAAAAATGAAAGAAGAGGAAGAGCAAGATGAAACGTAAACAAAAAACAAGCCCAAAACAACCCATTAAAATACGCTTGTCTTGACCAATGAATTGGTGGGGAGGGTGAAACTTAAAAAAAAATTTCCTATTATGCCGCTGAACGGCAAAAGAAATGGGTTCGTATTTTTGGGGTTTATGTATTTCTCTAGGGATTTTTAAAGGAGAGTAAATAACTTCAACTTTCATGTAATGATACAGTAACATTAATAATTTCTAGAATAAAAGGCTTTGCTCGAATGCACTCGAATCTATATCATGTTGCTTTCGTAAAAATCTCTTGGAATATTAATCAAAATAAACGTAATCTCTGCGAGTTTTCAAAGATGAACATTATTTAATTTAGGAAAACAAATAAAATATAAACTCAAACACAAATCATTTTATTGCAAACAAGCTGAAGCTCTGTAACAGTAAAAAAATTTTATGAAATTCCCTTGCGTCTAGAAAATCTCTACTCTTGAATTCCCCTAATATGCTATTAAAATATCAATAAAATATCTTCCTCAAATAATCCAAGAATTATCATAAGCAAATCATTAATGGACTAAAGTTTTTTTCAGTTAATCAAATATCTGTTTCTACTCAAAGTACTCTTTGGATAGCGCAATCTCTGATGAGCTCATTAAAGTTTCCGTTCCTTTAAATGCTTTATAAAATACATTTACGAATAAATGCAATTGATTTATTAATTTCATGAATAGCCAATATAAAGTGCTAAGGAAAATTCTTTTTTCTTTAGAATTTTATAATTTTGATTCAAAACTGATAAGAAAAAACTTTTTGATTATACACTAAGCAGCCACTTTGTTAGGTGCACCTCATAAAAAGTGCAAATTGAGTGAATGCCTGATTTGCATATCACATGATCACAAAAATATCCTAATATCCTAAAAACAACTTTTCTACTGTTAGTGAAGCGTGAAACCTTAGCTAAAATATGGAAAACCAGTGATCTGACTGACTTCCAACTGGTTCCAGTGATCTGACTTCTTGGAGATGGGTGCAAGACGAGCATTTCAGAAACGGCGACTCTCTTGAACTTTTCACGTACCACAGTTTCAAGGATTTAACGAGAGTGGGTCAAGGAAAAAAATAAATGTAGCCATCGTGACTCCTGTGGACGGAAAACCCTTGTTGATGAAAGAGGTCAGAGGAGAATGTCAAGACTTGTGCGCAAAAACAGAAAGGCAACAATCGCACAAAACACTGCTCATGGCAACTAGTTGCACCTTGGCTCGAATGGGTTACCGAAGTAGAAGACCACCATCTCGGATAACAATGCTGTCAGAGAAGAACAAGAAAGCGCGCCTCTTCTGGGCACAGCAGCACAAGGATTGGAAAAAGGTTGCCTGGTCAGACGAATTGCCGGTTTCTGCTGCATCATGTTTATGGACGGCTTAGAATATGACAAAAAAAAATATGAAGCCATGGTTCAAAGTGCGAACTTTGCAAGGTGGTAGAGGCAGAGTTAATGGTGTGGAGAATGTTTTCTTGGCATGAGTTGGGTCTTCTAATATCTGTAGACGGTCGTTTGAACGCCAAAGCATACATAAACACAGTTGCAGATCAAGTTCACCCCTTCATACTCACAGTTTATCCCCACGCAAATGGCTCCTTCCAGCAGGATTATGCACTTCCACAAAGGGCCAGGGCACAATAGGTTCCAAAAACATGAGAGTGAGCTCTCCTTGATGCAAAGGAGTTCTCCTCTATCTCCTCAGTCTCCAGATTTCAACCACGTTGAACATCTATGGGATGAGTAGGAAACCACGTTGAATATCTTTTGCTCCTTGCCTACACCTCCTCCGAATCTTTGAGAATGCGTGAAGTTCTCATGTCTGCATAGGCCAACATTCCTGTTGAACGTTTTCAGCACCTCGTTGAACTCATACCCAAACGAATACAGGGGTTTTGAGGGCTAATAGAGGTTCAGCACGCTAATAGACAGGTGTACCTAATAAAGTGGTAGCTTGGTGGTAACTCTACGTTTAGAGCACATATTTCTTTTATCTACTCACTCTCAAGTCAAAATGAGAAGGAGAAGGTAGAATCTAGAAAGGCTATAGTTTAATCTCGCGTATTAAATAATCGATATCTATTTATCAGAATATTATCATTAGATTACACAAACGGAATATAATGAGGTATTTATTTCTTCAACAATAAAAGTCAACAAAACCAAAACAGCTTGACGCATTAATTAAAAGGCACCTATCGTATTCGTGCACTTAAAAATTTTATAATAAGTTACCGAAGGGAACTGACTCTCACAGATTGTTATGTATAATTCATTACCATACCACGCATAAAAAACATTCGTGGTATTTTCACTTCAGAAACACAGTCCGTGAAAACACTTGCATAAAGTAAGATGTTAAAGATTCACGTGTACTTTGTTTTCCGACCTTCGCTATCTTCAGTAGTTCATGACAATCTGAATCGCGCACATAGTTTAGGAAAATTTAATCGCGCACCCTCGCTACTTCTAAATTGACAACTAAAATCTTTACACATGAGATGGAGGAAAAAAAAACCAGAAATAATAATCAACTCAGAGTGCCTTCTTAAAAACCTATAATTAGCAAACGTTTTCGAGTGATCCACAACTCATGTTTGATCTGTATAATGTTAAAATTTTACAATGTTAACACCTCTTTTGCGTTCGTTTTCGACCATTTCAATCAAAATTATCAACTGTATATTTTAATATTAAATATTGTATAATAAAATTTATAACAGAAGTTCCTTTAACTCCTGATTGGGAAGAGGCTTGAAAAACTACCTGATTTATTTTCTTGACAAAAAAAAAGAAAAAGAAAGTTATTTAGTCGCAATAAATCATCGCATGGTGGTAATTTAGGAGTTGTCGACCCTTAATCGATTTCCTAATGGCATAATGGATATCTCCGTAACAACCGCACGACATTATCTGTGCAGTAGCTCCTACAAATCACGTAACTTTCCCTTCATGCTCGTAGGACTCTCACAAAACCATCCAAATAGAATTTCGCGTTTAATTCTATTTAAATGAATAATAATGAATAGGCAAAATTTATTTTTCCAATCAAGCCGACTCATCTCTAGACACCGTTCGTCCTGGCTGTGGTTTCCTATTAAGTTCGATCTCCCCGTCCATTTGCCTGACACAAACAACTTAATTCCCATTGATCGATTTTCTTCACATAAGTTTAGATCGAACAGATCCAAATTTTAGTAAAATTACTGGATGGCTCATTCTCCATTTTTAAAAATCGATGAACACGCACTTAAATGATATTATGGAAGCGAGATGCAATTATTGGCGTCAGTGTTTGCCAGAAGCATTATTGCGAGTACTCCAACAAAAGCTGTTTTTATTTTTATTTTTTTTTCTTTTCCCACTGAACACAACGGCATCAAAGCTAACTTACGCAAGCGTACATCAGTTCAGTCTTGCTTATCATTTAGAGAATACATGTAAAACTTGCGAGATAGTATACTTTGTCTAGAAAAGGATACTATTAGATTCCACTTCATTACTAAAAGCGAACCCAGTAACCATTGCATTTGTCGTTTTGATGCCTTGCTCCCTATAAGAACGGTTTACATGTAATCACAAATTCTCCAATTCAGTCTGGTTTCTGAATTTCACTTACTTAGCCCAAGGCGTTGACAATTGTTCTTGCGGCGCCAATTCCAATGAAAGGCGACGCTATGACTGGCAGAGAAAGTTCAAATCTTCGATCACTTAAAAAAAATTCTTTCCCCCCCTATATTATACCATACAAAAGAGACTCTTCAAACTAATAAAATACCGCCTTGTGAAAAGCTAAAACTTCTTCATTATTTTTTTCCTTCGTCTTTTAAGAAGAATTTTCATAAATCCTCGTGTTTGATGAGATGGTCTTTATACGGCAAGACAGTAACCTTAAGAAGACTGGATATTAGAGCATTTGTTTTTTCCCATTATAACTCAAAGAGTAGAAAATTAATAAACAAAATTATTGTATTAGCATTTTATCACTATATAGCCTATCTATAAATCATGCTTATTATTTTATTGAATAAAGCTGAGATCCTATTAGAAACGTACAAAATTCAATTAGGCACTGGATCATTCAACTTGAAGTTAGGTTATTTCAATATAGATTGCTAATTCCTTAATGAAGGGCTTGCCTGGACTAATTCAGAATGTGTCGGCGATGATTAGGTAATCGCATAGTCGATGATTAATTAACTTTTAACAGAATGATTTCGGGAACTGTGAAAAGATACGCTATACCCTTGAAGGGTTTCAGAGATAAACCCCTTGAAATTTGAACGGTTTGATTGGATAGCAAATTGAATTAGTTGTCAAATAATCAAATTTCCTAATCGAAATTTCAATTACTGGCGCATCTAAAATTAACTTATTCCTTCAATCACGTTTCACTTTCACTCGCATTGATATTAGTGGGATAAGCGTCATATTTCACGAATTTTAAATTTTTCATATGTACTCATAACTAATTTTCTGCCATTTTACAAAAATGCCTTTCATTTACAGTGACAAAAAATGTGTTAATAAAAGACATTGTAAACACTGCTTAGAGATCGTGGTTATAAAGGTGACCACGGATTCATAAAATTAGACGGACTGAATCATCCGAATACCAGACTGATGAATCTATGTTTTGTGGCACTTTTTTTTCTTTCTTCAAATTTCTTTCTTATTTTTTTATAGAATTCTTTCACAGTTTCATTTTTTGTAGTGAATCAATTAAAGTAATAAAGGGGCCGCGAGATTTACTTATCTGCTTGGAATTAAACGAAAAAATTAACACAATAATGAGATTTAAAGCAAAGAGATTTTATGGGTACGGCAGTTCTCAACTATTAATAGTAGGATATACGAGGCACATCCAGAAAGTAAAGATACAAACGTTATGACATGGTCAAAAACTTTTTTTAAAACACGCCTTCATTACTATCAAGTACTTTTATACAAGCTCATTTTACACTGTAATTGCCACCATTATCCAAGCACTTATTGAGCCTAGGGACAAACTTTTGTATTCCGGTGTCATAGAAGGATGCCGCCTGTCTTTTTGAACCAAGCGTTGACTTCATGCTTCATATCGTCATCACCATCGAACAGTTTCCCAGCAAGATGCTTCTTCAGGTGAAGAAACAGGTGGAAATCGCTGGGTGCGAGTTCCGGAATACGAGCATACGGTGGATGATTCAGAACTTCCCACTTGAAGCTTTTCAGCAACTCTGTGGTGACACATGCCATATGGGGTCGAGCATTGTCATGGAGGAAGCAAACCCCATTTGTTAACATCCCCCACCTTAAACAGCAACAATTTGTCTGTGGGTTTCAGCTGGAGACTCATGTTTGGCGTTAAGAAATCGAATAACAGATCGGACTTCGCATTTAGC
Organism: Rhysida immarginata; assembly: GCA_023313115.1. Classification (NCBI taxonomy): domain Eukaryota; kingdom Metazoa; phylum Arthropoda; class Chilopoda; order Scolopendromorpha; family Scolopendridae; genus Rhysida; species Rhysida immarginata. The sequence goes on from JAHWFO010017185.1 coordinate 757,954, forward strand.
GGGATTTTGAATGGGCGCCACCATATGAATTAGTAAAGCAAGCTAACGAATGGAAGTGAAAGTTAACCCTGTGGAAATTATCGTGGAAATTTACCCTCTGGCTATACCTTATGTATCTTTACTTTCTGGATGAGCCTCGTACGTCAAATGCCCACAATTTTCCCATTAGGTTGGCGATCACCAGGAGAATCATAATATACTTTTTTTCAAAGGAGCAGGAACAGTTTAATCACTTTATTTCATAATTCGTATCTTTACAACTAAAGCTGCCTAGTATTTAAGGTATAAGCCATCGTGTTGACTATAAGCTTCCATTTACTTCCTGTTTTGAAATGTCACCCGCGAAGGAAACAGACCATGGACAATTAATTAACCGATGGTGCTAGGTTCATACTATATGACCGTGGTAGCATCAGTCCTTTTCCATAAGTTCTTGAAGTTTCTCCTGGGTCGTTCGAGCGATATGTGACCTCGCGTTGTCCTGCTGTAGAAAAGCGCACCTTCTGTTCACTGGTGCCAAGTACTTTTGCTTCCAAACGGTATACAGGGTCAGAACAAAGTCTTTCTCTAAAAAAGAAAATTAATAAAAAGAAAACACTATGCCAGATAGATACATATGGTTTTTTGTATTACATGTATGATCTCAATCTCAAATAGTTTTTAAAGTGCTGGCACGGTAGGAGAGGAGCCGAAGCGATGTGGCGCTTAGGTGGCGCTTAGATCGGTCATATTGAAAGTGGCGTCTATGAGAGAGAAAGCTCAATGCGTTCTGTGGTTTCATTAAAGGACCGGTTTATTTGGAGATGCTGCAGTGCTATGTAGCGCCTCAATTAGAGGAGTACCAACCATGGTTAATTTATCAACCGGACGGTGCTTCGCCACATTGGCATTATCAGTTCGTGAATTCAACGTTTCCCAACCGATGGTTTGGAAGAGATGATCCTACAGCATGGCCCCCACGTTCTTCGGACTTATTATAGAGATATGTTAAGGATAAAGTGTTTTATTCATTCTATAGTCAAGAATAACGGATGCGATATTGACGGTAACAGAAGCAATGCTGTCAAATACGTGACGAGAAATGGAATATCGTCTAGATGTTCGCAGTGTACTATCGATGTGAAGATAAACGTTTTGAGATGAAGATTATAATACAAAAAACCCTATGTATCTATCCGACATAGGTTTTATTTATTAATTTTCCTTATTAGGAAAAAAACATTGTGCTCACCCTGTATATTACTTCATACGTTCAGATTACAACAATTCTCTTGACGAAACGAACATTGCGCGGACTTTCTATGAGTTTCTTGCACACCTCAACTCGAACGTTTGCTAGCATCATTTCATAATGAAGAACAATGCGGCAGTTCCTATTAACCTTGCCAAGACTGTAAAGGTGACAAATCACGGTGGTCTGCGGTATGCCCAGTTCGGTTGACAATCTCCGAATGCTGTTTATCGAATTTCCACTGTTCGCAGCCTACCAGATCTTGGTTGACGTCAAGGTTACTGTCACCTGAGCGAAATTTATTGAGCCATCTGGTTGCGATGCTGTGGTCAACACACAACAAATGTTTCGTGTTACTTCAGCAACGTTATGGTCAACTTGAAATTCATATAATAAAAGTTCTGTAATTAGCCCGTTTTGAGTTGTTTATCTTTTAGGCGTCATGTAATCTTTTATAATAAACCACAGATGTAACGACGAAATGAAAATGTTATACAAATAAGCCTTTCCACTAATTTGAATATGCTAGGCACTTGAATACATGCTGTATCTAATACGTTTGTGTAGATACTGGAAACTTTGAGTTGTCCTCTGTAGCTTGTTGTAAAGTTACATTATGGGTAATCTTATTTTCGTTTTAATAAGAGTAAAATTTTCTGTGTACTTTCAAGCGTTAAAATATTAAATAATAAGAAGGGTAAATAGGATGTAATTTAAATAATTTAAATCTCATCTTGTTTACCGAATTTATTTTTGGATGTTTTAAAGCCTGAAAATAAGTAGATTAAAATTGACACGAAATTATCGTTAACAATATTCGCAGAACATTTGATATTCAATGATTACAAATTGATATACATATGGGCCTTAACGTCATTCTTTATAGAAACTTACGCACAGTCTTCGTTTATTAAGAATGTGTTTAAAGGTATGAATAATTTAGCACTAAGTTCCAAATCGTTCTTTACTTAAAGAATCTACACCTAATTGGTTTATGAATTTAAAATGAATTTTACAATTGAAGTTGAACTTTCGTGTTTTCGTAATTTTTCTATTTTTATATAACGGGAATGAGCATACTATTTCAAAAGCGAGCTTGGATAATTTGTTAGTCATATTTCATCCCGAGTGACGCGTTCTCATAAATATATCAGGTTTCGTTAGCTCACTGTACAGCCTCCGCAGCAACTTCTCTAATCCTGTTTCTGAGTGGATGGAAGAAATATAATTTTCGAAGCGACAGGAAACCTACGTTCAGAAGCTTAAGCTTTAATCCAAACAGCAACTCTCCCTGAAGACGACGACGACGCCCGGCCAGGCGAACGAAACCGAATCGCCTCTAATTAAAGTGCAGGCAACACTCAAGTGCAGGACATTTTCCACGGAAACAAATGGGCTCCTGCCAACGTAGAAATAAAATTAACAACAAAAACAAAAAAAAAAATCCTTTTAAGCCGTGTAATTAAGATGCACCATTTAACCTATTTCAACTGCATTAGTAACTTTAACAATTAGATTTAATCTCAGTGAGCACGGGCACACTTTGTATTATAAATGCAATATACATGTATATCTTTTCTTCTGTTCGACTGATGAATAATTAAAGTCGTCTAAATTTATGCATATACACTTAATCTTATTATGAACCAACCATGTTAGGCTAGAAGTTATAATGTAAATAGAAAATTTGTTAGATGATCTTTTTTAATTTTAACCTCTTAACGAAATGACAGCTAAATTTAATCTTTTATACCTTCGTGCAGCAGCTGAAAAAAAATCAATTTCCGAGAGCGTTCTGGATACAGAGGAATTATCTGAGAATTGATTTCCTGATACGAGATTTCTAAAATGATATCTCTAAGCTTGGGATAGTAAGGAATGAAAGCCTGAACCAAGTTCCATTACATACGCATTTCACGAAAATATTTACATAAATATTTCTGATATTAATGGAACATGGTAGTGGTCTCATTTTTTCAAGTAGAACGAAAATAATTCGTCAAGAAAAGTAGAATTTTACAGATCCAATCTAAGTATACGCTTATATGATATACGAGGGTCACTTACAAAGTCTTGGCAACTATTTTTTTCAGCGGATAACCAGACCGCGCTCCATAGTTTTCGATATGCAGCAATAACATTGAGACCTATGGTACTTATTGCTGCCGCTAGAGGGTGTTGATGTTTAAGAACGGAAGGAAGGAATACGCGAAAATCATTTGGTTTTCAACTGTTGTCAAGTACGAAGGTATAAAAATTAGTGTTTCGCGGTCAAAACGCAAGGGAATGTCACGCACAACTCATAGAAGCTGTTGGAGATCGTACTCTCCCATACAGAACTGTTCAAGGTTGGTAGCAGCTTTCCAACGTGAAAGAGTAGCAAATACCGATACGCGAGATTACCAGATTGGACAATGAAGCAGCTGATGTTTTTCGTCGCCTTCCTCATCATAGGCAGCGAAGGTTGATTGCCTTGGAGATTACTATGCGTGCAGACTATTGTGCTCAACATTATTATAGTAGATAAATATTATTTTTTATTTTTACTCTTCTCCGTCGTCTACAATACTTCCTGAGTAACCCAATTAACAGACATTATTGGTAAAGTACACTGTGTATTTTCATATGTATATATGAAATGTTTGTATAACAACACATTTGCCTGCAAAAAAATAGTTACCATGACGACACATTTTGAAAAAAAAAAGTGACCCTCGTATTATTCTTGACAAGGGCATTTAAAATGAAGAAATAAAGAGATGAATAATTTTACATTAAGTGAATATTTGAATAGTCAGAGAACGGAAAATTTAAGAAAGATACATTTTAGAGTCGAATATAATAAGATAAAAGATAAAAATACACTGAGAGGCTTCGCGTTGATTACAGTGTAAATAATTTTAAAACGATATAATGTGAGGCACATATGGACGAATTTGTTGATTTGTTTGAAGTAGAAAACAATCGTTATTGTTTCTTCATTGCAAAAATCTTTATGCCCAACAGAGATCAGAGGCGCGCAAAAGTTGCTACAGTAGATTCATTTTCATTGAAAACTAGTTTCGAATTTATTTTATAATTATCAAATCAAGATATTTTTTGAGGACCGGTAAAATGTTTCCACGGATGGCGGTTAAGAAACGTTGGTCTAGATCAAAGGGGATTAGAACAATAAAATAAAATAATGAGGCGAGTTAATAGATGGTCATATTCCATAATTAACGATTAGCACCTTCGTTTGAAGCTGGTACATTAATTAAAAAAATAAAATTCCTGTAATTCCAGCTCGAGTGGGCTAATACGGCTCAAACTGTAAAGGCTTTGCCTAGGGCATTTTATATGCCAAATTTCACCTTGAATGTCAAACGGTGTCGAATATATAAAGGTTATCAAAAAGTGGACTGACTTTCACGGTAAAACCAATAAATCACATACTTCCCATTACTTAATAAGAAATTAACCCCCCCCCCCCCCAGGAGGGTATAGGAAAGTAGAGTAAGCCCTGAGTTCGTCTACTTTTTACCCCTCTTAACCGCAATTTTAATCCCCATTTTTTTTCAAAAATTGATTTTCTCGAACGTAGTATTTAGGAAAGGCATGCGTTATTCGGACCCCTGTGTAAATTTCAAATCCTCATTAATTATGCTTGTTAAATTGAAGAACAGTAAATTAAGGATCAAAGGATCAGTTCTTGGTGAATGTTTTTTTTTCTTCTGTCATTATTATTATTAAAGGTAGATTCCGAACCCTATTGTTAATATCGCCGCCAAAGTGAAGCCATGGAATAGTTAGCTGTTGGCTGCTTTGTGTATGACAATTTTGATCACGTTGATCACGTTATTTTCCCTGACCATAAGCAGCAAAAAAATCTATCTTGATAGAATATTATTGATATTTTTCAAATATTTCGGTCCTATTTCGCATTTTTTTTTTGCTGATTTTGTAAAATTCCCTGATTTTTTTGAGATTCGATTCTCTAACAATGTATCGATGCCATACAAGAATCGAAAAATCCATTCTCGATTTTCAAAAAGAATCGATTCTAAAATTCTTTTTCGATGTATCGCAGGGCACTACCTCGAGACTTCACTATTAATTAAATATCGTCTTTTGTAATCAGATGGCCTGTGTCATGAACATGTTTAGTAACACTTGACCTCTTTACTCTAGTAGAGTGATTCTACCATACTTAATATCGGCCAAGTGCTCCTTCCCCCTAATTAAAATATTTATCTATTGAAACCTACCCACACACATCACAAATGACTTCGTAAATACTTTGTCAACTTCGGGATCTTATGCTTTGGATTACCCACCAAGTGCTTAAGCAAATTTGGATTCCTATAGCCAACCCTAAAATTAAATACTCTCAGAACTCCACCTAAACCCTGGGTAAGATGCGTATCTTACTGAGCCATGGAATGCTTATAAATTTTTTAACTGAACCAATAAGTTTTAAAGTTGTCAAGTCGTCTCTCTTCTTTTTAACCTTTTGCTTCCTCAGAATGTCTTTACTTTTTTCGTTAACCCATTGAAATTTGCGATCTTCTTTATGAAATTTATTTTTATTTTTCAAAATTTTATTTTGATAATGGGACTCTCAAACACCTATTTACCATGAAATTGAAAACAGAGTTTTTGAGACACACGGTGATTGGAATCGAACCTTATATTTCTTTCTATTCAGGGTGACTAGGGACCGAGAAAAGTCAGGGAATTTTGCAAAAAATCAGAGAATTTTACAAAATAAGCAAAAAAGGAAATGCGAAATAGGAAAGAAAAATTTGAAAAATGTTAATAATACTCTATCAAGATAGAATTTTTTTTGCTGCTGATGATCAGGGAATTTTACGAAATCGTTTTGTTAGTCACCCTGCTATTGTTGACAGTGGGTTTCCTAAAAATATCAAAATCTAAACTACCCCCTACGGTTCTGCTGACTAATATGTCCATCCAGGGAACCATCTATTTCTTTTTCACACGTAAACTTATTGCTAGGGAAGTGTCAACAAAGTCTTCTACGTTGGATTCGGAAGTGTCAAAAATAGTAAATACGTCGTCTACATCTCTAAACCAAGTATCTGGGAAGAGTGTAGGATATTTTCCCCAAACAGCTTATACTGCTTCAGTATCTCCATTTTCAGAATAAAATTAATAACACTATAAAGGTACATTATTTATGTCAACTTTAATTAATGTATATATATATAATGTATCGTTAAAATTACAAATATGCAACAGATACAAAAATTAAGTCAAAACCACTGTAAGTTACGTGGGGTAGTTGATTAATAATTCTTTCACACGCCGATCACGGACGGAGTGATAAGTTTATCTTTTCGTTAACTTTGTATTTTGAAATATTTTATTATATTTTATAAACCATTTTTCGATCATGGTTTCAATTTCAATTTCGTTTCGATCATCTTGCAGTAACGTATTTTCATTTTAGTTACGTATTTTGGATCTATGCTTGTGGAAAGTGATTCCTGATCCTTTTTCGTGTCTATTTGTACAGTTGTACGCGGAACAACTTGAAGAGTGGTTTGGAATTAATTATTCCTTGGGGCCAAAATTGTCATAAACAAAGCAGCCAACAGCTAACTATTCCATGGCTTCACTTTGGCGGCGATATTAACAATAGGGTTCGGAATCTACCTTTAATAATAATAATAAAAGAAGAAAAAAAAACATTCATCAAGAACTGATCCTTTGATCCTTAATTTACTGTTCTTCAATTTAACAAGCATAATTAATGAGGATTTGAAATTTAGAAATTTGCACAGGGGTCCGAATAACGGAACCGTTATTTGCACCCGGGTCCGAATAACAGAATTGTTATTCGCACCCGGGTCCGAATAATGGAATCGTTATTCGCACCCGGGTCCGAATAACGGAATTGTTATTCGCACCCGGGTCCGAATAACGCATGCCTTTAGGAAATGAAAAAGAGCTCTTATCTTCATACATTTCTAATCATCTCCATTTGAATGACATACCGCAAGCCATATTTTGCCATTTGAAAACGTTAATATTTCCAAAGATCACGTGACTGCTGCCCTCACAACTTTGATTCTGCTGGGACAATTAGTTCCAATCTTCATAGTAATGTAGACTTTGCCTAGAATATCACTGTACATATCCATATACATCTACATTATAGAATAGAAGGTGCTCTCTAACTCCCACTCCCGTAACTCCGACTCCAGCGGGCCAATCAAAACCAAATTAAATAGTGAAGTAGCACATGCCTAGTAAGATATGTCTGAATTTCAACCTTCTACGTCAAAAATGTATAAATATGAAGGGGACAGAAAGACAGACATTGTAAAACCAATGAGTAGCTCCATTCTTCTGCTACTTAATAATAATGCAGAATACGCTCATAAGGAACGGACAATATTTCGACCCATCAAATACATAAGTCGAATTAAACTTATAATGGGTCATACTAATGAAATACATCTTTGGCTATTATCTCTAAATATTTAGATATTTAGATTCCACAGGAAGAATCTCATATTTAAGATACAAAACCTAGACATCTACTCTAAGCAGTAATGATATTGTGGAGATTTTATTTCCTTATTTCCATCAAAACATTTTTATTGATCAGCAATTTTCAATCAGAGCAGCCTTACATTGAAAAAGAAATGTATTTTACGTGACAAGGAATATTCGAAGTGCTGGTTCTCATAGTGGTTCATAGATAATCTATTCCTGTAGCAGAATATCCCGCAACTGGATCAATGCACTGAATAGGAATTTGATATCTCGTATTTTTCAGATTTTCCATAGAATTCCGATAAGGAAACAGTGGTGGAATTTCGATCAGGCGTCCAGGAGAAATGGGTGAAGTTTTCTCATGCTCAGCAAACTATTTCACAACGATTTAACACGATAGGTTGTAGTATAGTCATACGTAAAAATGGCTTCATCAGCAGATAACAAAGAAGGGTAAAGTTGGTCCGCTTCATTTATATTTTGCACCTTCATTGAGGCTTGGGGCAGTGTAGATAAAGGCAAAACAGTTTCTACTAAAGGTTTCTATTTTTTTTAATTAGTATGTATAATTAGTTGATAAAATAGAAGAATCACAATTTTCTTCCAATCACTAGATATTATTAAGCCGTTTTTAATATTGACAAACTTTTTCTTTTCGAATAAACCTAAAGGAACCACTAACATGAATTAGAAGAAATTAAAATGAAAGGGTCTTGGTAAAACAATACGGTAGGGCGTATGAAAATATATAGGGCCCTTTTCATTTTAATTCCTTCTAATTCATTGAGCAATACTAGATAGATGAAAATCATGAATATCACTAACATGAGCAGTTAACTTTCATTTACGAGTACAACGCGTTTTTTTAATTGAAGAAATTTTTTTTGATTATTTCATTTTACAAAACAAATTTAATTTGCTATGATAACTCATTAAATGTTAACAGAAGATTAGATGAAATTGCCTCGAAAGAACAAATCGGATTATATTAAATTTTTTTCTTTTTTATTTTTTATTTTTTTTTGGGAATATTAGGGCAACTGCCTTCCATGATAAAGGATAACAGATCTCCTCTTCCTTCAACCTCCGCTACGCCAATTAAAAATTCATTAATATTATGATTAACTGAGAACTTAATATTAAAGGTGGAGCGTTGCATCTTCGGCGAAGCTACAAAGTTACTAAGATTAAGATATTTCAAACCTTATTTAATAGGACCCCGAACGCCTAATTACGAAGGATTCTGTCTTATTGGAAAGGAAGTTAGTAAAATGAAACTCGTGTAAAGATAATTTAGCATTATAGAGTTTGAAGAACCAATTTTGTTAAGATAAGCGTTTCTCGTTTTGAATTTTTGCTTCATTTAGAGATGATAAAAGAGCTGTGAAAGAATAAAAAGAGAGTGGAGGCTCTGATTACTTCCGCAACGACGTCGGATCTTAATTCCTGGGCTACATCCTCTCATTCCCTCCTTTCCCTCTTTACTTTTCCATATTACGTTCCAAACTACTTAAAAATACTAATGCTTCTTCACAAAACTTTTCTCTATGAAGAAAGGAAGCAATTTCAGCGTTCCTTATCCAATAAAATGACTTCCATTAGCAAAATGCGTAGGAGACCAAATATTGGAAAAGGAGAAGATGGAGGAAATATTAGGGCAGAAAATTGCTCGGAATTACGGTGAGAAAAGGTACTGAAGAGAGGGATGGAGGAGGTGAGGGAATAGAGTGAAGGTAGGCGCAGAAGGAAGCTTAAGAAACCCCCTCCCTCGAGCGAGGGCGAGAAATTTGATGAAATGGCAAATAAGTTAATAATAATAATAATAATAATAATAATAATAATAATAATAATAATAATAGCAAATGGTTTCATTTTTAATCAAATTAAATTTTTGTCGTTACTTAATGGCTTCTGGGATTTAAAAGATAAACAAGCAGACGCAATAGTAACCATAACAATAATATTTCATCAAACAGGTTAAAAATTAGTCATTTACATTATTTAGAATCAGTTTACATATAAATTTTAAGCTCATTCCCTAATAATGAAATATCAACAGTTGAAGCAGATGATAGCTTTATATCTCATTATAATTTTAAAAAATCATTCCTCTCTCAAGTATTCTGTTAAAAAGCCAACTTTTAAATGTACGGAGTCTGTCATAAAGTTTCTGAAATCATACCGAAAAAAAGATAGTCAGACACAAGAATTTTGGTGGTCAGATTGCTCCTTCTTTACACAGGGTGAACAAAAAGTTAGGGCCAAACTTTCAGGAAATATTTCTCGCATGTAGAGGAAGAAAATATGTTACACGGACTCGTTTTTTCTGAGTCCTCCTTTACAGGACTGGTTTATTTGGACATGCTGCAGTGATATGTAGTGCCTCAATTACCAACCATGGGTAATTTATCAACGGGGTGCTCGCCATATTGGGCATTATCACTTCGTGAATTCCTCGATTCAACGTTTCCCAACCGATGGTCCTACATCATGACTCCACGTTCTCCGGACATAGCACCCTGACTTTTTCCTCCCGCCTTATTTCCTCGCGAGATTCTCGCAAGGATAAAGTGTTTCCTACACCAGTCTCCGTTGTGAACACATTAAAGGCAAGAATAAAGGATGCGATATAGACGATAACAGAAGAAATGCTAGCGAAGACATGGCGAGAAATTGATTAGGGTCTATTTCCGAAGCCCACTCCACACTCTTGCGAGAATCTCGCGAGAAAGCGAGAACAACAGGAGAAAATGTGGAGCCGATTCTCGGGTTCTTCCCTGGTTCTCGCCTCGTTCTCGCGGGTTCTCCGATTTTTGTCGGTTTTTTGACTTTTTGCCCGAGACAAAGGAGATGCGAACACGAGAACAGGCGGGAATTTCGTGGAACACACTCAGTAGCGCGCGAATCGCAGAGATTTTCGACAAGATTCTTGGCAAGATTCTCGACGAAGTTCTCTGCGAGATTCTCGGCAAGATTCTCGCGAGAATGTGGAGCGACCTTTCGAGCTACGAAAAGTGCACGTGTTGAAGTGTGCTAACGATGTAAAGAAAAACATTTTGAGATGAAGATCATAATACAAAAGAACTTATATATCTGTCTGACATAGTTTTTTTCATTAATTTTCGTTTATTAGGGGAAGACTTTGTGTTCACCCTATACGTATATCGGATGAGTTGAAGCGTCGAATGAGGTCCAGGGAGCCACGTCCGAAATCCAATGCTGACATGGCTAGGTTGCTGCAGTAGGAATAGACCCAAATACCGGAAGCTGTTATCGGAACCTTGTAGGAAGTATGCCCAGAAAGGTGGCTGACGTAATTTCAGCACATGGAGATAAAATAAAATAAAATAAAAAATCACTTTTTCCGTACTTGTGTACTGTCCGTTCCATTATAGTAGGATAATGTATAACGTGAGGAACAAATTCTTATATATAAAATTTGTTTTTAAATGATATAGATTACTTCAATGAATTTCAAATAATAAGAATTAACTGTGCACTCTCAAAGTAATCATTAATAAATGTTTGCGATTAGAAATAGTTCTTAAGATTGTTTTCTTTACTAATGTAACTACAAATAAATGAATGTATCGAAAACAGACTTCGAAAATTCTTCCTTAAAACTTTCATTATTTATTATGTTGTTAATCATTTAAAAAAATGCAGTAATTACGTGACTGAATATGTAAGAACGTATTTTAATAGGAGTTATTGTATGTTTAAGAAAACAGAAAAATAGATAAATATTTTTACAAAAGCAGAAATGAAAGCAAATTTAAAAGAGCATAATTTATATAACAGCTTCATTCATATTCTTCCCAAGTGAAATTTTAAGCAATAAATTTAATTCTATTTTCTTGTAGTCGATGAATATTTTCTCCCTTCTAGCCTACTAAGGGTAAAGAGGTTGTTTATATTTCCCCATGAGGTCTAATCTTCCTTGCGCATGCGTCGAGGCAATATTAGGGCCATTGTCGCATAAAAAGAGAAGGGGGAATAGGGTCTTCATGGCAGCGAGAAATTGTTTTTATTCCATGACGACAAGGAAAATGATGGGATAAGTTGTGGGGGAAGTGAGCGGGAGTGGGGGACGACGACAGTTGGGGGAAACGAACGAGGAAGATGACAATTTCTCCCCTTCTTCGGGTGCACAAGACCAGCAATACGTCTCTTAACCGGAAATCAAATTTTTTTTGGTAGAAATCCCATTCTTCCTGTCCTCCCTGTCTGTCAGAACGAAGGGAAAAGAAAACAGCTCTGCGACGACATGCGTTCTCCAAAATGAGAATAATTAAGGTTCATTCGATTTTACAAAGTTAATGAAATAGCAACAGTAACAAGGACAATAAAGACTAGCCAAATACGTACCAACATCCCGTGAAACAATTGGTATCGGTTGAACAAACGTAAGCCAAAGAGATTATTATTAATTGGGACAAAGAACAGAGACCATTAAATGATGCTTATCATAATGAACCATCGTAGAATGAATCAAAACAGTACAGAATGTTTGCTTAATGTCTAATATGAGACGTGCCTTCCTCTAGCCTGAAACCATGCTTGGGTGGCATCATCCATTCATCCCTTCAATGAGGTGATCTAGTCCTGGTGAAGGGGAGCAATTTTCACTCTTCTTGAAGAGCTGTTGACGGTTCTTGGCTGTCTCTCGAGAGCATCCCACAGATGCTCCTTAGGATTAAGATCAGAAGAAAATGGAGCCAAAACATTTGCTCAATACTTTGCTGAATTCTCTGTGGGGGCGGGTATTATCAGCACCGACATAAGGTCTGAATTCTGGGCTACAGTACCGACATAAGGTCTGACATAGTGAACAAAAATTTTATATCCATATCTTAAGGCTGTGAGAGTGCCGCCTGCAAACACATGGAGATCGGTGCAGCCACCCAACGAAAAGCCGGCCCAAACTGTCACCAAAGAATTAGTGTGCTCAACGATACTGACGGGCTGGTATCTGGTTCCAAGTTCTCTCCAGATCCACAGACAGCTGTAAAAAAGGACGTTCCTCCACTGATCTCTGCTCCAGTTGACATTGTCTTCACTCCAGCGTAATCGATCAAATCTGTGTGCAGTCTGCAGTGGCACTCATCTCGATGGTCGTTATGCGAAGAGTCTTTGCATATGCAGCGTACGACGCACAGTACAGATTGATGCCTGGTTGCAATAGGATGTCCCTGTAGAACTGATATTGTTGATTGACGGTAACGTCTAGCGAGTATGATTATGTGGCGGTCGTCGGAAGGAGTTGTCACTCCAGGAAGGCCTGAAACCGGTGCTTTGTAACTGAGTCCATAAAAGTAATATCACAGTATGAGGAACGGGCGACTTCCGCAGTCTTTCAACGGCTTTCTAGCGTGTTGCATCATCCAAACGTCTCCTTTCTGATGTAATATGCCCATTCTCGATTTTCTTGGAACTCTTCTCAGCTGATAGGATAATCAACAGTAAGAAATACTCCAGCTGATTTTACTTTGCATATTTCTAGTTGCCCCAATCTTATTTCAAAATGTTTCCACATTTGCATTTTCTGATGCAACATCGCAGACAATTTGGTTTAAATAGTCTCGCGAAATTTGCATTTCGTCCTTAACTTCTGGACGGGGTGTATATAATTTAATATGGACGAACTAAGTAAATAGTTAAGGAGGATGACGAATCCGTTGATGGTAGTCACCAATATGTCTGATTAATTTAAATACTTACCAAATGTAATATTTTAAATTAATAACTGATAGACATTCAAAATAGTAGTGAGAATATAACTACTGCGAATGCCATGATTATCCACTATACACTTGTTCCAAGTTTGTGCTTGTATGTATCCCTTGGCTTCGCCTTAATGCTTTCGGGGCATACAGCATAGTTACCGAGACAGCTCTAAGCAAGGGAGAAAAGAAGCTTTATACAAAACTAGAGGATCCGGCAATGCTTGGCTATTTCTAAATATATGAAATTAAAATTGTATGAAATTGTATTAAACTCACTTAATTTTATCGATATTCAATAGAAATATGCAATTTCAACAGCATTTGAAATGTGAAAAAATCCAATTTTCAATTAACGGTGTAAAAACAACAGCGTTACCTATCGGATTTCATTCAAACCACTCTAAACACTCCTGGCACTAATAAGAACAAACTGTGAAATTTTCAGCGAAATCGATCGAGTAGTTTTGAGTGTGTAGGGCACATATGAGCATTGCCTTTTATTTATATAGATAATAGTTATTAGCCCTTATTCCTCAGCTGTTTTAACGCAGAAATTTGAAATTTATTTAACTTATTTTCACATTTACCTGAGGAAATAAATGACACTATATATATATCGATATTTATTGCAATGGCTTATGTAAAACCTTAATTAATGTTCATTTAACCTAAAACGTTGTGTCATTCCGATCATAATGGTGAATTTGTGTACTGATTAAAAGTTCCATTAAGCGATGCAAGTATGGAAAACCTTTAACAGTAGCTAGCTTTCATTTCCATGCAAAATTCTCGAACTAGATTTGCTCATTAGCTTTCTTCATCTATGACCCATTAGAGAAATTGGAAATCAATGTTCTTCGTCGTCTTGAACCATTTCTTCTCAAAAGGACCCGTTTGTGTTTCCAATGCTTTCTTTATTTTTTTTCGAAAGTCGATGACGTGGAAACGATAACAAACGTTGCACGTCAGTTCAATGGACCATTTTATGTCGAAATAAAATCTTTTCTTTGTCGAACAATCACTCAATGCCGTCTCCTTTCAGAACCTACAGCGCTACATAAGGAAAAGTCAGGGAGAAAATTCCCTCCAATATATTTGTCTACTACTACTATCTCATAGCCGCCAAGAATTTTAATTAAAATTTAAGTTTTATAACTGAGATAAATTGCATTTGTGTTTGACAATATTAAAAAAAAAATCGTTTCCATTCGGTTCGCGCTATGAACTTTATAGTACACACTACATTGGAACCGCTCTATGTAACGCAATAAGCTTATCAAAAATGAAAGTATCCGGCGCCTAAATGAAATCAAATACTCTTATCACGTCATTCAAGATAGATGCGTGTTTCAAATTCACAGTTATTACATTGTTTTACTTCCAATATTATGCCGAGTTCAGAGGTTATTTTAAATGTAATTTCCCATTTAAGTAGAAATATTTCCGCCCGCCAGAAGAGAAAAGTGACAGGGCAGCTTTTATCCTCGGAAAATAACTGTGATTGCCATCTTTTTGGAAATTTAAATAACATTTAGGTTTAAAAACGAAAAATATTAAAACGAGTAGAGGTTAAATGACGAAAGCTTAATTTCACATTCGCAAACGAAATAATAGCTTATTGGTAAATAGAATAGACCTCGGAATAAATTTTCAGATTTAAAAGGTTAATCTGAGTGTATCAACATTCTGGGCGTCTTTATAGCAGATTTGGATCTTTGCCCAAACACATTCACTTTTTTTTGTAAACTAAATTCGCTTCATGGCCTTTCGAAGGGTACATTTTGTCGTTTAGGCTTCACTGCAAATCATTTCTTTTTATGATTTTGATTCATTTTAACAGCAAAGGCCATCTATATCATTTATCGAATATTTTTAATATGACTTAATGAACGTGAGAAACCAGATCATATTAAATAATCGTGATCACTATATTTGAAGAGTTTCATCACTAAAGTCAACCATAAATACAGTTAAAATCGGACACTCCTAAAAAGTGTGCTATTCCTGCTTCACATAAAAACCATATTGCCTGCTTTAGAGCATTAATAAAAACACCCTTACAGATTATGGAAGCCTCTGTCATTTGTTGTAGCAATTTCACATGCTGCTATCCAACCAGCTCAGCGATTTCTAAAGAAGATACTGATAGGGTGTCACACAGAGAGTAAAAGGTAACATGAGCGGAAACAAGAGGCCGGCCAGGTGACCTAGAGGGCTAGGGCGTAGGCTTTCTAGTTCTCGAGTCCGCCTGGTCGTGGGTTCGAATCCCACCGTGGGCATGGATGTTTGTGTTTGTCCCGGGCTGCGTACAGATATAACTTGTGTAAAAGGCGCAAAATGACCTTAGTAGTCGACGCCAAAAATTCTAATAAACCAAACCAACCGGAAACAAGATGATAGAGCACACAGTCTGACTGACTAGGACCGAAGTGTTTTAACTAGATTGTTCGTCCAAAGCGCTATACCACAGTACTATAACGACGATTCATCGGGGGCTGCTGCCCATAAGCCAAAGATCAACACAATGCGAAACGTCCTCTTGCTTGGTGCAAGGAAAGCTTCGCTGATACGAAATGACCTGGAGCGACGATTCACGCCACACCCTTTCCCGGTCAAATGATCGAAGCTGGGAGTAGCGTAGGGCAGGAAAACTCTTTTTCTGGAGTGCATTGTGCAACAATGAAGCTCGGTCTTGATAAAGAGATGTTCTGATCGCGTTTCTCATAGTTTGGTCGTAACCCATTGGTTCTGGTTGACGTACCATAAACACCCAACTCATCCAAATAGGATTTTCTGGAGAGTTACACGCTTCGTATATTGTGGCAGCAGTTCGGTGAAGAGCCGTATGCCTTTCAGCAGGATAGCAAATCTTGTCACAAAGGTCAAGCTATTACTGCCTTGTTTGAAGGCATGAACGTACAAGTACGTATTGGAGGATTTGTTTGAGCCAAAGAGAACACCACTGGGATGAATTAGAAATTTCAACATGTGAGAGGCTTCTAGAAATACGTACATCCTTGACTAGGTTTAAGAAGGAGTGGACAAACGTATTGCCACCCTGCTTTCAGACATTGATGGAGCATATGTCATTACGACAAAATATGGCAACAGTAGATATTAGATATACGGTACTATTGTACCATATGCGTTCGGTTTCATATTAATAAAGGAATAAGGAATTAATGATTCTATCAAATTTTAATATTCCATCTATACAAAAAACCTAAAACATGTTAACCCGAAACCATAGGAAATATGACAAATATAAGCAAATAATATCCGTATTTTTATTATAAATTTACATAAAATATCAAGCGCAATTTATTTTTAAAAACGGATGTTATGCTTTTAAAAATATCTAATAGCAACAGGTGCTCCAAAAGTTTTTAAAAAAGTTTTGATCATAAAGAACAAAAGTGAGGCTTTAGTGTAAACCACCAAAGAGGAGGCTCAAATTCAATATCATAATAAAATGTTATTTTTCTTTAAAATCAAAATAGGTTTCACCAAATTCACAAACCGGTGAAATAACTTCCTGTAAAATGTTTCGTCTCGTGACTCTTTATTTATTGTTGAATTATTCCTGTGGCTTCACAACTGCCGATTCTGTAGAGAAAAAAAATATGACAACAAATATAACTTCACAGCAGGGGGATGGGAGTATAGGCAACTCACAAAGAAGCAAGAGTGAAAAAAAAAAGAATGCTGATTAAAATTCCACGCACGAATCAGGAACAGGACTTGAATTGCGTAATCGACGAGTAAAACGATTATAAATAATGCGAATACGAGTTTTTGGTTTTCATTTTACAGAAAAGTAGCCAATTCAAAGAATTTCCAATGAGAAGAGGAGAACCAATGGCTTAAACGTTAGGCATATTCGTGACATGCTCATTCGTGCGAAAATACGAACGAACGAACAGTCACGTGCTTCTTCTCAAGGTTTCGTTTTGCACTTGAGCGTAAACAAAGGGGATCGTGAATTATAGAACACCACAGACGAAACAGAGGCCCAAACGGGGAAATAAAAAGGCAGAGTTGTTCCCCATGCACAGTTATGTTCTGATCTTCATTCTCGCTCAGCTTATTTGCTTCAATCACCAAATATTGAAATAAAATTAACGCAAGGCATAAGCCAAGGCAGCTATATTTCAAGTGTTCTTTTTTCACTAAACATATTTCCTACGTATAGTCTAAGTTTAAATGGAATTTTATACAGCTACTTGGATGATTTCTTTTTGTTATATACTGAAGAAGCGTTTAATTCTCATGTTAATGATTACTATATACAGTCTGACTTACATACAATTATGAATCAATGTAAAAAACAAAATCTTAAACTTAATTTAATGAAAACACAATTTCAAATATTTGGTAGACGTATAGAAGGTTAGGACTCTGGATCGATCCCATATTAAAATGTTACAGTTAATAATCTAAACTATTATGGTTACAGTTTGTTTTTTAAAAAATTAAAAACATTTTATCTAAAGAACAAAAGAAAAAATTTCCTACTCGGTTCTCATAACTAATATCCAATATGGAGCAATTACACTGAGTGGCCAGTTTATTAGGAACACCCATGACTATGCAAATCCGTTGACATAGCAATTACTACGTATCAGTTGGTCACGTGACAGTCCGTGCATATATAAAGCGGGGACATACCTGTCAACTGCAAGTGGTTTGACCGTCGCCATGGGGAAACCAAAGGCTTTGAGCGAATTCGAGCGCTGCATGATAGTTGGACTGAGTATTTCCGAAACCGCACGTCTTCTAGGCTTTTCCCGAACAACCATTTCAAGGGTTTCCCAGGTCTGGTTAAACAATCAGAAAACAACCAGCCAGAGACAAGCCTGTGGTCGCAAATGACTCGTCGATCCAAGCGGTGAGAATAGGATGGGAATGTTTGTTCGTGCGAATAGAAACGTCACGACTCGTCAACTAACCGTGGAGGACAACACTGGACCACAGAATAACATCTCTGAAGGCAATACACGCCGTACATTGACAAGGATGGGCTACAACAGCCGACGGCCATTCCGGGTACCTTTGATTTCCACCCAAAACCGCAAAAAAACGTCTACAATTTGCCCGTGATCACCAACACTCGACCGTCGACGACTGGAAGCAGATTTGCTGGTCGGATGAATCCTGTTTCTTATTGCACCATGCAAATGGCCGACGCAGAATTTGGAGACAACAAGCACGAAGCGATGGCCCCACCTGTCTGGTTTCCACTATTCAGGCTAGTGGAGGCTCTGTTATGGTCTGGGAATGTGTTTCTGGCATACTCTTGGTCCACTGATACCTGTAGAACGCTTAATGGTCAGGGCTACCTGAACATCGTTGCCGACCACGTTCACCCCTTCATGGCTACTGTGTTTCGTCCATCAGAAGGATACTTCCTGCAGGACAATGCTCCGTGTCACAAGGCTCGTATCGTCATGGTATGATTCCAAGAGCACGATAATGAATCTAAAGGCCGGTTCCCACTATCCGCCGCGGAAAGCAGAACGGTTAAAACCGCCATGGTTAAGCACAGCAGTAATTCCGCCGATGAGGTCCCACTATCGCGGCACGTTACGCTGTAGCCCAAGTGTCTCTTCGATCGCTTATTATTTAGCTAAGAGTCTCTTCGATCGGTTAGCGTTTTCTCTTAATGGACCCATAAAAAAAATGGAGAAAGTGTTTTAAGTTTTTGCAAATATACAAAAATGGACGAAGATACAAGCAAGCGTGTTGCTGTTTATTAGATGATGTTCGCTAAGTTTGCTGCGCTCCAAAACGATACTATCCAAACGCGTCGCCATCTTGGAGATTGTCAACGTAACACAAAAGCACTGATTTCATTGGCGGACGCTACCTCGACGGATTTTACCGTCGCGGTAAAGTTGAATCCATCTCAACTCTAGACGGTAGCGGTTTTTACGCCGCGGTATGACGTCAAATCCGCTTTGCTTACGTCACGCACGGTATTTCCGCCGCGGTTCCGCGCTAGTGGGAACCGGCCTTAACTTACTCCTCTGGCCACCACAGTCCCTGGATTTGAACCCAATCGAACATCTCTGCGAGGCATAGATCCACCACCATTAATAAGCATCAACAGGGAGCAGCTGTTGCATCCGCATGGACAAACATCACGGAACAATGCTTCCAGCGGCTAATTGAATCCATGCCGCGGCGAATTCGTGCTGTTATACCTGCTACGGGTGGCGCAACACATTATTCAGGGCCGTAGCCAGGATGTTATCTTGGGGGGGTCATTTTCAAAAATTCCGGACCTTTTTTCAAAAATTCTACTGAATCGGACCTTTTTCCATAATTGGGAGGCGGACCTTTTTCCATAATGGGTTGGTCGTCGACCCCCCTCGACCCCACCCCCCCCCCCTGGCTACGGGCCTGTTATTAGGGGTTTTTTCCCTAATAAACTGGCCACTCAGCGTATTTAGGGAAATATGAGTAGTTGTTTAAAAAAAGACTTGTAGTTGCTTTTATAAACCTTTTAGAATATTGTTTAATCTTAACCATCGAAGCTCCGTTACTCTTTTCAGTAAATAAAATCAAAATTTTAGATCTTTCTCGTTATCTGGCAATGCGGAAACTAAGAGTTAGCTGCGGCCCTTCGATGGCCAACGCACTATTGTTGTTTCATTAACAAATGGTATTATATAGGAATTACAATACAAGTTGGCAATTCGCAACAAAATTCATCCACCCTTTGTCGTACCCCCTTTTTTTAAACAACCTTTTTTTTTAATATTTTATCTACATGGAATAATTTACCAACGCAGGTTAAAAATAATTTGTTTTCTTGCTCTAATCATAGCTGTTCTCATTATTGTCACCATTTTTAATAAGATATATAAACAGCCAAAACGTTGGACACTAGGATAACAAGAAAGGAAGAAAAAAAAACACTAGTCTACGTAGATGTAATTTTATACTTCATTTTGGACCCATAGCCTCTTATTTGCATTTCCTAGCCTCTAGGAACTTAAGAGTTACTCGTGAAAACAAAATTTCATCTAAAAATTAGAGCACTGAAATAGGAAGCTCTTCTCTAGATAAAGTTTGCTCACTGAGATTTTAAAAAATTAAATATTAACATTGGCTGAATTTCATTTCATTTTAATACAAACATCCGTAGAAGGCGGTCAACAAGAGATTCACAAACTCAAAGAGCAATTACATTAACTTGAGGGAAGCCATAAAATTATAAAGAAGGCACAGAATCTGGAAAACAGGGAGAGAAATATGGTAAATGTGAAATGGATTTTTGAAAAATATATTATTTACTACAAAAAAAAACTTCTTGAAAAATATATTATTTACTACAAAAAGTGTTTATATAAACATGCACTGCATAATGTAAACGACTTTAAAATAATTCAGTCATTTTATTGTAAAAATTCTATCAAAATAACTTACAGTGAGATTTCTGCGAAAATTAATCTTTCGAAAATTGCTATTCCAACAAATATGTATGTATAAATATTTGCATCTAAATCAAACAATTTTATACAATTCGTACCATCCACGCTTCACTACGCAACAAGTGGATTTACCGCAATTAGCTGCAACTGTAAAGCTTTTTCTTAAAAAGAACACAAAAATGCAGTTTCTGTCCACTGAGGATCAGTTATGATAAGTGGTCACACATTCACACAAATTGAACTTAGGCCTTACACTCGGAAGTCACATGATGAAAACTTCATTTCAGTCAAGTTAATAAACTGCGACGTAGTAAAAATACAACAACAAAAACAAATAGTGGAAATCCCCAGGAGCAGATCGTGACACCTAAAACAGATGAACATTCGCGGATACAACTGTAGCCATCTTCAGATCCAAAGTGTGTATGTGACATATGTAAAACCAAAATAACGCAAAAATTTTAAACAATTAATAAAATTAATAGCACGTGATCATACTATTATTCTGTTCAGTTACTGTCCAGACCTCAACGTAATTTTTCTTTGATAAAAATTCGATTTCTATACATTTTCTCAATGCTCTGTGTCGTTATTATTCAGAAATAAACAAATTAAAAATTCTGACTTTCTCATGCATAAACAAGTAATAATCAGAGCATTCACGGCAGTATAATTGCAGTCTTTTATGGTTCGAAATGGAGCGTTTGAAGCGTGATCAGCAAAATTGGCAGCCTTAATAATGCAGTTTTATTCCTTACATCAAATGTAGTCATTATTCTTTGTGCCCTATATGAAACAGGTGATGTGTGTCCAGCAAATTAGCAATTGGGTTTTTATTTTCCTCGCTCAATTAATGAATCAGAAAAACTCTTCCAAGGTTATTGTCAAGGGCGTTAGATTCCAACAGAATGCTCATTCAATTTTGTTTTACATTTTCAACAATATTTATATATTTTTTTTTTGAGTGTCAACTTTTTAGATTCAGTATTTTTTATTTTGATCTTGAACTTCACTTTTTATTTCATTGAGAGTTGCATGATCGATAAACATCCGGAGAAACTTTTTATTTTCACCTTTAGCCTTAATGAGTGATTATTGTTATTTAATTTGCCTTGACTATTTCGCCTTGATTCTTGAAGAACCATCAAATCATTTTAATTTCTCCCTTCATTTTTGATACTCTATAAAAACTTGACAGTAAAAGGAAGTGTCTCGAGCAGCACCCTAAATCAAAGCAATTTGTTCCTGACCTTTGTTTTTTTTTTCCTTATCTGATCCTAATCAAATTTTTTAACCTTCATTTAAACGTGTTTACGCAATTTTTTTTCAATGTTAATAAATTTTAATATAACTATAAATTATAATTAAGTCATTTATATAACTTTTTCCTCCTTTATTACGCAATCAGTAATCGAGCACGAACGTTTCGACCACTTCTTAAAGTCAAATAGCGCTTGGAATTGTGTAATTTCGAGAACTGCTAATAAAATGTTGACGAGGAATAGAGGGGGTCGTGGAGGGTGGGGGTAGGAAGTCTCCTCTGGGAACTAAGCCTTTTATCTTTCAGCCCACAAGGTCAAGTGAAATTAAGGCCTAGAAGAAGACGAGGCTGTGAGCTGAATAAATTAAACACCTTAAGTTCGGAGGAAAACAAACTTTTTCATTGTGTATATTGACGATGAATTGGAAGTAGAGATAGGAGGGGAATGGTCCCCGGCTAAGAAATAACTTCAATGCCGACGCTTCGCCGTGTGACTGGGAAAAAATTTCCAATTAAAATGTAAAGTACAACATCCCGAGTGAACGGAACAAAACGATAAATATCAGTCCGTTACGTGGTATTTAAATGAGTTAATTACAAGTCTTCGATTCCTATTTTGCATTCCATTAAAGCAATAACAGGAAATCGGAAGAATGACAGATGAGTATCGTGTATATAAGGGTTGAGTCAAAAGTAGTGGCCGATCACCGCGCAAACTTTTAAATGGGCACCAGACAGGAACCACTCATTGCTAATCTTCAAAGTAGAGTCCATCATGCTCGATGGTCTTCATCCAACGATCAGCCAGTTGGCGGATGTCCTCGCGAAACCACTCCTCCGGTTTCTGGGCGAAAATGTCACGCACGGCGTCTTCAACCTTACTGACATTGGCGAAGCGCCGTCCACGCAGGAAGTGCGCCATGGAACGGAAGAGATGGTAGTCAGAAGGTGCCAGATCGGGGCTGTATGCTAGATGTGGCAGAACCTCGATGCCCTCCAACTCCTGCAACTTAAGCGACGTTCTTCGCGCCAGGTGCGGTGGAGCATTGTCCTGCTGCAAGAGGGCTCTCTTTCGGTTGACCAGGGCAGGATGCTGGACAGCCAGGGCGGCGTACATTCGCTCGAGCTATTCAGCATACAGGTCAGTAGAAACACCACGACCATCAGGGACCAGCTCAAAGTGCACCAGGCCTTTGCATGACCACCAGACGCACGGCATGACCTTCTTCTCGAACCTGTCGCGGTCTGGGGACAGGTTCAGCCTGTTGTCCAACATCCAACCACTGCCGACGCATGTCAGGATAACGGAACGCGATCCACTTCTCATCACAGGTCACGATACGCCAGTAGAAGCGGTCATCCCGGGGATTTTCCAGCAGTTGACGACACACCTTCACCCGTTGTTGTGCTTGCGCGGGCGTCAGCTCGTGGGGCACAACTCGGCAGTTCCTGTTACCTTTCCCATGGCGTGCAGATGTCGAAGCACACTCGATTGTGATGTCCCGATGTCTGCCGCTAGTCCACGGGTGATGCTGCCTGGGTTGGCTTCCACTTGTTGCCGTAGGGCTGCGTCATTCACTTCTTTGGGTCTTCCGCTCCTTGGCGCATCTTCCAGGTCTATATCTCCAGACGAAAACCGGGAGAACCACCGTCGTGCTGTCCGTTCATTGGTCAAATCCTGACCTTCCACCCTGCAAATTTCGGCGGCTGCTGCTCGCGCACTGGTCCCCTTTTTCCAATAGTGACGAAGGAGCCCGCGTAACACCAATTTTTCTACTATATTTTTACACTGGCTGACGCAGGTGGCACAATGTCTATGGCATTCAAATTCGTACTGACGTTTCTTCCCACTCTTTTCTCTTAATAAACTGCGATATACCCTTGTGGTAAATGGTCTTCGCCCAGAATTCGTCAAACTCTAACCCCCCCCCCCCCCTTCCGAGTCGGACACTACTTTTGACTCAACCTCTGTAAATAGTAACCAAAATTCATCAATTTTTTGTCGAATATTATCAAATAAGTAAGTTTTACTATTAAATCATAAAATGTCAAATTTTCAGAAAGTTTTATTCAAAATTTTGCTCAAGTTGATTGATTTTTGATTAATTTTTTTTTTCTGACTACAAGAATCGTATTTAATGCAATGTTGGCTAAGATGAGCATAAATTCTTTATTCTTATATACAGAGCACCCCGTTATAAAAAAAAACAAGGTTCACATATACAAGGTATTTATTTGTATGAAACCAATAGACTCACTAGCATATTCGGATGGTTATTTTATTTCTATGGACCTTCGTTTCTGAGATACAGTATAACGAAACCCCGTAAAATCTATCCGACTCTCACGCAATAATCTCTTGATTGTTTTTAAATGAAACCACTTTCACAGATATGTACTGTTCAAATGGTCATCGTTTTTATGTGTACTGCGATGACTCTGACTCTTTCCTCCAATGTTCTCATCCGATGAATATGAGCAATACCATAGGTCCTTCTGTTGCCGTTTGCATTAACTGTTTCTAGCTTCGATTTCAAGTACATTCTGGAATTCATACAATCCCATAGGTATGAATTCATACAATGGATCGTCTCCGCTTGTCGACAAATAACAGAATCACGCTGGATATTGAACTTGTTCTTACGATAACTATACAGTATGTTGGTCCATATCTCAGGAAGGAGCCCAGGTCGGATCCATAGTATAGACGAATTTCTTTATTTAGAATACCCAATTTTTTCATGTTAGTGAATTTGTCTTTCATCACGGAAATAGCCTGTATAATTATATATTTTACTTTAGAGTCTACGATAAATTGTCAAAGTAGAAATTTATTCTTTTTCTGACATATAATTACCAAATTGCATTTAGAAATAAATAAGTAGATTGAAAACTCAGGGTTAATCTTAATTCCATAAAAAAACAATGCATTCTCGTGAACTTAAAATAATTCTGTATATTTTGCAGATATGGGACAGCAATCGCTTCGTTAACAAAATAAGCTCACACTGACGTCAACTAAAGTGCCCTCGTACTGAATGCTATACTCCAACAGCGAACCATAAGAGCTGTCAATAACTGCCTTACCATGGAAACAAGCTGGAGTAAAATTTAGCCTCGTACTGAGATTGCTGTTAAAAGAATTACTGTTAAATTGGTGGTCCTTGAATGGGCCTTTTTTGCAATTAATACGAAATTCATTTTCCTCAGAAGAATCGCAATACTTTCCTGTTTGACAGGTTGCTTGAGCATGTATTGAACACAGTGCACTTTAAGCAGGAAATATGAACGATAAATAAATAACCTCTGCAACGAGGCTAAGGCAGCCTCTGATTGGCTGATGAACTTAGCCAACGTCATCACTACGTGATCTCTTGCAGAAGGAGCGATTCTCATGAGCAATATGTAAACCATTTGGCATGGGTTCTGTTCATAGCAAAGTTATTTTGTCTTATTTTTATTTTGGAAAAATTTTATTTTCTTGCGACTAAGAGATCTTGCAGGACAATTTCATAAATTTTAGTAAAAATTCATAAAATAGTTCAGAAAAAAATTATTTCAATTTTGACCGGTCTCTCCTTTTCATTCTTTGTCACCCCGTTCTTTGTCTTTCCTTTTCATTCCGTTCTTTTTTCCCTTCAATGTTTAAAACATGCCAGAAAGATTTTGCGCCAAACTTGTCTGAAGATTTCTGGGCATTGTGTAATAACAATTTCATTATGACTTTAATAGTACGATTGTCTTTCTGCTATATTAAAGACCAAATGGACATTCCGCAATTCAGTTTGGGAATCGGTTGGTTGGTTGGTTTATTAGAATTTTTGGCGTTGACTACTACGGTCATTTTGCACCTTTTACACAAGTTATATCTGTACGCAGCCCGAGACAAAGACAAACATCCATGCTCAAGGCGGGATTCGAACCCACGACCAGGTGGACTCGAGAATCTAGAAAGCCTACGCCCCTGCCCTCTCGGCCACCTGGCCGGCCAGTTTGGGAATCACCTTGAAATTCAAAACAATAATCATTCCTTTTCTAGTCAAGATTTGGCGTCTGCATAAGGTATCGTAATCTGTTTAGTTGGCATATCGAAGATAATTCTTGAGATTTTTTGTGTGGAACAAATTTGGGTGGGTACCTCGGGCCACTTTAAGAATAAGTTTTCCTATTAGTGGTAATCATCCTTCTTTGGTGAAACCACTCTTGAAGTTAATCAATGTCTCGGTTAATATCCAATTGTATGTCAATAATAATCCGTAACCTTAATACAAAATTTAATAAAATTATTATTATTATATAAGTTATTTCGTTAACACTTCCGATTTCTCCATCCCATCCGCATTTTTCTGTCAGTTTGTAAACATATTAACTCGCCACCGAGAAGAATGTCTAATTGTCGAAATTCTAGCCGACTTTTTCCCTTTTTCGGCTGCTATTGTGCCGAAGTTCTATATGGAAGTAGCGTGTCATTAATTTCAAATTCTCCGTCTCCGGCAGGAAGCACTTCTAATGAAGAATGCTGCGGAAACGAAGTGAATCGTCCTCCAATGCAAAGTGCCTATCTGCCGACGATGACGTGAATGAGAGTCGTCATGGCAATGGTCTCATGCTTGGCATTCCTCGTTCTCTTCCTCTTTCTCTCCCGTCTCTAATTCCGACTCTATCGGGACGGGTAAATATTTTGTACCTTAGATGGTGTTAGGTAGCCGTCAAATTTTTAATTCTTTTAATTCCTCGCCATGAGCAGTCTTAAGTTTTCGATCCGGTGTTCTGGCAGCGGTGTCACCAACTGCTTTCGTTCAAGATTATTGGGTTTAATTAATTAGTGTATCATTAGAGGAGTCGAAGATTGCGGAGAAAGAAATCTCGCGCGCTAATCGATGATGTGTTTGCACAATTAATGAACGGAGAACTTGAGTCACTATGGCGACAGAACAGCGACGGTCCGAAACTTCGTTCCTCTTTTATGCCTGCTTAGAGAACCAATTAAAGATTTTTTTTAACATTTCAAAATTTTAAATAATTGGAATAGTTTAGGAAATTCGTATACGGAAATCGCTTCAATACAAGGAAAAATTCTATCGCAGATAGCTTGGTTCACCAGCGTTTCTTAAAACCTAAGCCTCATGAGATGGATTTCCAAGAAACTGATGGATTTCCAGAACTGAATGATTTGACTCTTTTGAGAATTCCAGGAGAATGTGAGGTCTGTTTAAAAAGTAATGAGACGCTCCATTAAAACTATTTATTTAATTCTTATTTACAAATCAACCTTATCATCTTAAAATAGTCCCTTGAGAGGCCACACAGTAACGGAGACGTTGCTCCCACTCCTCATAGAAATGCTGGAAGTCGTGAGGTGTAAGCACTTTCAATTGGTCCGTCACGGCCTTCTGAATCACTTCCACAGAGGCAAAATGTCGTCCTTTGAGGTAACGTTTCAACTTGGGAAAAATCAGGGGAGCAGGGAGGCTGAGGTATCACTGAAATGCCCTTTTTGAGCCAGAAATTGCATGACAGAGAGTGCTGTGTGATAAAGTGCATTGTCGTGAAGTTTCAGCAATGCTTGGAAGAGCTCTTTTTCGAATTTCGAGGTATTCATTTCGTATCAATAATGTAGTGACAGTGGAAAGTTGAAAATTACACTGAAGATCGAGCAGAGTACCACTAGAGTGAGACGCCTCTTGAGTTGCCAGATAGCACGCTGTACATTTATTCTCATTATTTTTTAAACAGACCTCGTATGTAGATTTTTTTTTTGAAATTAGGATATTTTATCTCAGAATTGTAAGATTTAATAGAACTTGAAGTTGAAAATTTCAGTCAAAAAAATTGGGTCCAATCAGCTCATATCTGACCCTGCTTTTTTGAGCCATATAAACACCAGTTTAGATATCCAGTCCAGTAGAGTCTAATTTCAGATATCATCCATTCATTCCTTCACTTCTGTGTATTAATATCTAGAGCAATTTTGCCTACTAGAGCTCCATTCCGATCCTAATCGAATGGTTGCTTTCTTTATGTTATAAAGAGACATCCTTTGCTTAATATTATAATTTATCAAACTTTTTCTTGAATTTTCCGAATGCGTTTTGATTTTTC
This sequence comes from Rhysida immarginata, assembly GCA_023313115.1. Taxonomy (NCBI): domain Eukaryota; kingdom Metazoa; phylum Arthropoda; class Chilopoda; order Scolopendromorpha; family Scolopendridae; genus Rhysida; species Rhysida immarginata. Next base: position 786,214 of record JAHWFO010017185.1, read on the forward strand.
AAGATACAGGTATTTTACTGTTATTTTCCTTTTAATTTTTTTTTCAAATAGATCCACCTAATTATGGTTAAGATAGTGGGAAAATTTTTGCGAGATGTCATCTATTATACGTGTGAAACCAATTAGATTCACCTTATTAAAATTAATTAAGAGAGCTAACTAAAAATTAAAACGACTATGCCTATGGAAATGTTTAACTTGAAAGAACAATAAAATTCAAATTTGAATTTCTAAAAATTTCTAAAAATTCCAATAAAGTTTATATTTTATCATTTCTAACTCTAATATTTTTTAGAGTTCAAATATAATAAAGTAATTTTAAAATCATGAAATAAAAAAGCAACTTTCATTTGGCAAATGGAAAAGTCGATTTGGAACTGTTTACCCACTGCTGCGTCTCCTTAATGTCGTTTTATAAGGCTTATATACGAAGAGGTAGGGTTTGCATTTTTTGCTCTTTTTAGGGAAAAAGACGGTTGCCTAATGGACTTTTTTTTCCTCCTTCTCTCATGTTATGGAAAGGAAAAGGCCTCGAGTGTCTTACCTGAAAAGAGATTAAAAAGGGAAAAAATTAAATTAGAAGCGCCTGTTTTATTCTCTTCCTAAATTGTATTAAGAGAAAGGCCAATGCTACCGAGTCCCATAGCGAATCTCGGGATTCAAAACAAAAAAGAAAAATAAAAGGAAAGAAGTCGAAATGCTAGTCTACGTATCCCCCCGCCTCTTCAATCCACTTTCGTTCTTTTATTTAATTATATGCAATATTAGAAATTGAAACTTATATTAGGAATGCGATATTATCTGAAATGAATATTTAAGTTACGGTGCATAATGTCCTCTTTCTTTTTCTTTTCTTTTTTCTTTTTGTATCTTTTTTTAGTTCGTAAAAGACATGATTTTATCGTGTTTTATGTTTTTCGTGGTTTTCTGTTTCAAGCATGTAAAAAAGAAATATTATAAAATTGGCCTTAAGATAATGAATAGTTGCTTATAATAAATTGTAAATTTGAAAATAATTCAGTGTTTAGTATTTTTAATTGGATTTAACACTCTTTACGTTGCTTTACTGTTGATTTTTATTAAAGCTCAAGTTTGATTTGATTTATGACAGCAATTAAAAATAAAAAACGCATCTATATCAATTCAATATTTATTGAAATTTATACAAACCCAATATGAAATATTACTCGAATAAGAACGTCAAAGATTTATTTTGAAGGTGGCGTCTCTTTGAATTTAGCTGCAAAAATAAGCTGCTGATGGCGACATTTTAATTGTCTATAAAAATTTAACCTAACAACTCATGCAATATAAAATTGATGACATAAAGAAACCAAATAACTATCGAAACTGAATACTACACTACCCTATCAAAAGTCAAAGGACACCATCACTTTAATAGAAACACTCAAAAATATACATATTTTAGTATCTTGTTGGTCCACCTTTCCACAAGTTTTTGATATGTTTCGACAGGTAATTTTCGCCATTCTGCCATAAGTGTCTTGGGCAGTTTGGTCACGGATTTCGGGCGTTCCTCACAAGCGCGCAATCGACGTTCCAACACGTCCCACAGATGTTCGATGGGGTTCAGATCGGGGCTCTGTGCAGGCCAGTCAAGTTCTCGAACCCCCTTTTCATCAAACCATGTACCTACAGCCCTTGCTTTATGGCAAGGTGCGTTATCGTGCTGAAACACAAAATGGCCATTGCCAAAGTGCTGCCAGAGAGATGGGAATGCTGCGTTGTCCAGAATGTCTTGGTAACGCTCTGCGTTTACATGTCCGTCCACAGAAACGATTGCACCCAACCCATAGCATGAAAAGCACCCCCAAACCATCACCGACCCTCCGCCGAACTTCACCGTGGGCACAATACAGCTTGGCAGATAACGTTCGCCATACCCAAACCCGTCCATCCGATAGCCAGATGGTGTAGCGGGGCTCATCACTCCATTCAATCATTCGCCATTGATCCAGAGTCCAATGTCGTCGCTCTTTGCACCATTGCAATCTCCTCGCTGCGTTGCTGGTGCTGTGCGTTTGTGGGCTGCCGCTCTGCAGCCATTGCATGTAGTCCCTCCGAAAAGTCAGGCTGCTCGCAGTTGTTCCCCTCGATTCTATGAACGATCTTGTCAGTCCATCAAGCAATGTGTGACGGTTTGCTGTGACCACTTTACGAAGAGCCCTTTGGTCTCTGGCCGACATGATCTTGGGTCTTTCAGTCCTAGGCGGAACACTTGTGGTGCCTTCCTCTTTCAATGCCCGAATGACGTTGTGAACGGTCGATTTCGGGATGTTTAGGAGGGTTGACGTCTCTCTAACAGTTTTGCCTGCGAGATGGCACCCAACAATTGTACCTGTTTGGAAGTCTGAAAGCTCTTTTCTTTGAGACATTCTTACAGCATTCACGCAAGCATCATCTCATTATAGCATACTCTCTGTTATGTAGTGCTGCCATTGCTAATTTAAATAAATAAAATATTATTTTAAGTAAAAGCAACACTCTAATGTTTCTCTTAATTAACGCGATTAATTGATCCCCAGATGTAACCGCGTTAATCAAATATAATAATGAATAGTAAAATTAAACTTGACCCACTGTTGACTGATCTCAGTATAATTAAGTGCAGTATCTATAATCTATAAAGCAAATACTAGGCAATCAAAAATGTTCTTGCCGATTTTGACGTAGCATGGGTTTATAAAAAAGGCAAGAACGTTTTTTGGTTACCTTATAATATGACACTCTTGTAAAGAAAATAACAACAAATAGGAAATTCATAAATGTTTACTGAATCTGTATACAAGAATTAAAGATGATATATGTTTTCGTTTAAACGAACATAAATTTATTTTTCTTGGAATAGAGCTGACCGGTTTGTCTAGCCATACATAAATAGTTCTTTTAACATGGCCATCGTTTCATTTGCTCCAATGAATACTAATTGGAAAAAGATTTTTATTAAGGGTCATCTGAGTATTTTTGGCTTTTTATTTTTCAAGTAAAGATTCTGGACAACGAACAACCTGATTCTCTAAACACTGATAGAGATTGAGATCTGTATTCATATTCACTATTTGCTGTTAAATGATTCTAAATTACTAAATTTTCCGTCAGGTTCTATAAGTTCTAATTACTTTTAGAGCAGTCCATTCTGCATCACAATTTGTATGTTCTTCTCCATAAGCGCGTTATAGTTCGATACCAAATTAATCATCATTTGCGTTTGAATTTAGTAATAAGCAAACTTTTTCTGTGCCAATCAACTCCCTCAAATCTAATTCTTCTCCGATAGTAACTAAACATTTGTAACAAATGTCGGGAGGTGACTCCTGCAATTAAAACAAGAAAGAAATTCCCTATGAACATATGTTCTACAAAGCGTTGCTACTGAGTTACTTGCAATGGCGTTACAGCATGTACCACATAACAGGATATGCTCAAAGTGTCCGTCAATAGGAGCAATGCAAGCGTGGTAATGCCTCAACATGGACTGGCAAAGCCGCTCGAAGATACCTGAGTCCTGTCGAACAGCTACACAGACGTTATTGATTTAATCTTCCAGAAAAGCGTACACCACACTTTTCAGGAGATAAAGTCCAATGGATTAAGATTAGGAGATCGAGCAGGCCAATCCACTGGACCTTGACATCTGTATTATATACACGGGTAAGTCAGTAACAATGCTTAGAAGACATGTTCATAGCAGTATTGCCACCGGGGTGATGCAAAAATTCCGACTGCTCTCAAAAAACAAGCAAAAAGCATACTTTTTACTATTATGAGTGTTACTAAACAAAGAGTAAAACAAACAAAACAAACTGGACTGTCCGGGTCAAAAATGGTATATTGACTGTTACGGTATATTATTCAGGGGACATTTAGACTCACGGCTTTCACCAAACCAGATCTTATTGTCAACTCGCTAAAGCCTAACTTTCTTCCAATCTTATTTGTACTCTGCCATGTTTAAATCTTTTAAGTATGTCTAAAATAATCACGAATTTGGAATCACATTAAATGAAACTTTACCGCGTAAATAACAAAATTCAAATTCGCGTTAAAAATAATTTAAGGAACTAAACCAAAAAGTATATAAAAATAAAACAATAAAATGTTAGATCGGTCATTTTTTCAATGTTTATATGCAGCTATATACAAAATAAAATAATAATATTTCATGTTTTATTTTCTTATTACAGGCAATCAACTTTTATTTCCTATTGAAGCAAAATGTAAGTATAAAGTGGACAAACAAATGCTGGCACCTGTTCTTCGTCAATAACACCGAGTACCTTTCTTTCATTCTTTTTATTCTATTCTATATTATTTTATTTTTATTTTTCCTGAATGTGTCATTACTTCTGAGAAAGCGCAGTCTCTATAACTAAAGTGGATTTCGTTGTTGTTGGGCGCGATTTGTCTTTGTGTACAAAGGAAGGTGGCTCTCTTACCCGCCTTCTCCTAAAGCACTTCTGGATATTCAATGTTTTACCTTCTCCCTTTCTCTTCGCGGCTACGGTTGTGTTGGTGCCGCCTAACTTCTTTCCAGCGGCGTTGGTGGCAAAAGAGAGCCGAGCAGTTCAATTATTCACACTAATGTTGATTGGTAAAGAGCATAGTGCTGTTGCCGGGGCAACGGAGGGGGGGTTAATTAACCACTTGGCGGAATCGAGAATCGAGCAGACGAGGCCAATCAGGCAACGATCCATCAGTAGCAAGAGCAACCGCAACCATCCCGCGTTCAACGGAGATCTCTTTCAATCGCCAAGATGGTAATGCGATACGTTATGAAAGATAAACACTCTTGCAGAGTCGTTTGTCTTTCTTCATATGGGTAAAAGGGGGGAAGGGAGTCATGATTAGAGTGAGGCTGCGGCGAAAAGCAGTGGGCGGAGGCGTCTCCCCTCCTTTCCTTGTACAATTTACGAGCCCACTAAAACACAGAGTGTAAATGTTCAACGCGCACTGACGCTGAAATTTGACTCTTTCTGGCAGCTCGGAAAGAAAAGAGGCCGAAAGCAGAAACGTACAATTAGCAGCGTCTGTGGTCACAATTATCGGAAGCCATTGCTGAATCTGAAAACATTAATTTCGTCGCTGCATTTACGAAATTAGCATTTAACTGCCGACCCGTTATATCTGTTTAGTTAGGTTCAGTCGTTAGCGTTTCTTCGTCTTTCATTAACTCGAATGGACAATCAAAATTCCAAAACAAATCGAGGCGCTTTGTACAGAAACTTGCTAGGAATGGGGATGAAAGTGCCGTCCAGTTTTGTGATAAACGTTTTTGTTAAATTGAAAAAAAAAGGATTTAAAAATTAAATTTGCAAAAGTTTGTGATTACAGGTCAAACTCCGTTATAACGAATATCAATATAACGAATTTAAGAAATTCATTTTAGCGAAAAATTCGTTATAACCAAATTTGTGATTTGCTTGGTTGACTCGTGAAATGTTTGGTATTTGGTTAACAAATATAGTAAGATCTTGTTGAGGGTTGACGATAATTGTTCAGCTCATTGATTCCACGCTTGTAATATGTTAAAGTGGACTATTTGCCCCCGAATTGTATTGAGGTTCTCCAATCTTGGCATCGTTCGCACGAGGAAAACTGATTACCAAAAAAAAAAAAAATATGCTGAGGAAAATTCCAGCCTACGTTGCATGCCATAAAACCAAACAAATTGTTGTGAAGGAGGCCATAGACATGTTTGCTTCAGTGATCATTGTAAAATATTGGAAGAAAACTAGGCTAATGCAAGCAATGTATCAGTTATCCATTGATAATCAAAAAGAAACAGAAAACGATTCTGAAGTTGATACAGTGATTGGTCTCTGGAACTCCGTAACTTCAGAAGGTGATGTTCCTATTGCAATATCCTTTGATGATTTTGTTGTTGCTGATGATGATTAGTTGATGACATATGAACTGCAGATGACAACATTGTTAACAGCAGTACAAAATCAACAATGGAAAATAAAACGAGTGATGATGATTATAAAGAGCAGATACTGCAGTCTAAGATCGCTCACTCAGATGCCATTGTTAATTTAAATAAACTTAAAGTTCGATAACGTTATACAAATGCGATTAATGAAGTGTACAAACAGGTCGTCGACATTTATGGCAGAAAATTTCACATCAATTGAACATCATCTAGACCCCAAAAGCTGAATACCATCTAACCCAAAATTGTGGACAAAAGAATGACTCGCATCATCTTTATTATTTTCTTATTAATTTTATTTATTTATTGTTTTGATTTTTACATTAAATTAAAGAAGTTATATATTTATAGCGCATGATTCATTCAAGCATTACTTATAATACTTCCAATTAAAAGATATCATTAAAAAAAAAAGATTTAAAAAAATACACATATCAAGCAGAATTCATTTTGAACACCCATATGCTTATCATTCAATAAACACAATATCGATTACTCATGCAGCAAAACAAGATTTTATGAATTTCAGTATAACGAATTTTTCATTATACGAATTTATTTTCATATCCTCCTCAGCTTCGTTATAACGGAATTTGATCTTATTACTCGATGATATTATGTTTGGAAATTTCGCTATTCTAATTTCATGTTCATGTATTTGATTAAAACACAGTAAGAGAAAAATACACTGAAAAGTAAAAAAAATTAAAGAATGCTTTGGTAATACGAAATTTTTATCTTTAAGCATTTATTCAGAAAACTAATAAAACAACAAAAAAAGTATTTCCCGCTATACTCTTTAGTTTTATGCTGAAACGTTCAAGTTAACAGGCTTACAAGTGTCATGTTTCGAGACTGAAGACTCCATCTTATTTATTACCCTAATTTATTTATCATTGCGCCCTTTAGCACATTATTACATCAAAATCGAGAGATTTGCAAGTTTTCTTAAACACGTTAAATTATAGATACTGTAATTAGCTTTTAAAAACAGAAACTTTAATAACTGCTTCTAATAAGCAATTTGCCTGCAAGCTATACATTTATATAGTTGTTCCTAATTGAATAAAGTTTTTTCTGATATAAACATCACAGAACCATTAAAGAGATAAGCATTTAAAAGAAATTTTATAACATGAACTTATTAAAGTTTTATGGCGAAATTAATTAAAGAACGTTATTGAAGAAACCGGTTTAATTACTTCGACATGGTCTCGGTGTTCCTATGAAGAAAATGCCTTTGTCAATGTTTCAATTAAGTGGCAACGAGGCGATGTTCAATGTTATTTTTTTTAATGACTAAGCATAACGACGCTGATACTTTGCATACATTAAGAAGTTTTTAAGGTAAATAACATGGATTTAATTTAAATTTTTAATTAATATTTCATGGTATATAATTTTATTTTCTTGCGCCTCCTAATAATATTTCTATCAAAAATCTCTGTAAAGAATGTTGAGCTTTATGGATCAGAAAGTAAGCTTTATTTACTACAGAGTAGTCGGTTAAAAGGATCTCTGAAAATACCATGATCAGAAGCGATTTCACGTCTTGGATCTAGTGGTGGAAAATGTTTGTACAGAAGGGTTTGATGAAGAGGAACTAAATGACATGTAAGAACGTTTAACACCCAACGTGCGCAGTGGAAATTGCTAAACACGGCTTTTCGAGGGAAATGGCAGAAGCGAGCGGGCAACGAAGATACAAAAGGGGGATGAAAGAAAGCAAAGTAAAAGGTTGGGAGAAGAAAGACGGGGAGAACGTGCGAATGGAGTTTTAAAAGTTGGAGGCCTTCCTTTTAGGGGGGAAGAGCGTCGTCCGATCCAGGCACCCGTGAAATTGGGCAAAGTAATCGGGTTGCGCAGCTGCGGGACACAACGACCATTTCTCACGTCACGTTGCCTTAACTCCAGCCCGTGGAACCGCTAATGCTTTTGGCAACCACCGGACAGGAAGGGCGTAATGGACGAACACGTGCGCATGCTCCGTTATTACTTCCACGCCAAAGGCTTTGCATTTCATTGCTCGGAATTGTGATTTCGTCATCACGGGCGAGAAGAAGAACAAGAAAGGAGTGGGAAAAGAAAGAAACGGAAAAGAGATAAAAGGCAAGAGGAACGGCGGGGGAAACTGAAGATGTTTCTTCCATTTAGCAAGATGGAAATAAAATATTATGATTTCTCCCAAAGCAATCGTAACAAATTTGCTTTGCAGACATTACGTGCCTAAATGTTCGCACTAATTGCTGCGCCTAATTGAGATTGTATCAACTACAAAAATGCAACGCGCAAAAGACGCGCTCGTTGCCTAGCGACACTTCATACAAAGAGCAAGCCAATTGCAGACAAAACCCTCGCCTGCGCTTTATCGTCGGAAAAGTTCAATAAATTTGGGAAACTTTTCCCACAACGATCCCGATTCGTATCTAAGCAATTGTTAATAAACTGGAATACGTTTGGAAATAGCGGAAGCAAATATTCTGTTCGGGAAAACAAGCGCATCTTGAAAATATTCCCGAGCCCAATAATTCTTGCTTCGCCAGATTCTTTTTCCACGATGCCTGTCATCAAAGGAACAATAACAATAAAGACTTCATAGGAATTCTTAAAAATGAAATTTGCACTCGGTAGAAGAAAACCTCTAACAAAGGATTTTGACAATAAATTTATCGGCACACAGGATCAGTTCAAAACATGTTTTATCCCTTATTAAGCAGGAATCGCTATGTTTTTGTTAAGCAGGCAAAAAAATTATGTCAAAATTGGTAATGCACTCCTTCAAAATATGCTCATTGGTTCTTAACGAAGATATGGAGCAGTTTTCCATAGAATCCATAGCACATCCATAAATTTTTGTAAGAATAGCCTTAATAACATAAGATATGCGCTTCTTAAGATTATTGATATTGCAAGGTTTCAAGGATACACGCTTTCCTAATGAATAAATAGAATTTATATTTACGTGTATATGATGTCTGTTGTCTTGTCCATATAAATAAATGGTAACATCTTCTTGAGAGCGACGTTATATAATTTGAAAGAGTATTCTACATACATTTGCTCAACTAAATCGTTTAATAAAAGCTAAATATTTAAAAATGGGGAATGGAATTTATTTCTCATTATAGACTGCCTGCTTAATTATTATTATCATATTTATAATAATGACAATTATTTAATTATTATTTTTTCTTGTTTTGGAGCAAGTCCAGAAGCCAAATCCCATACGCAGACCCAACAGAGGGCCAACCCAAGGAGCTGAAATGCAGGGAATGGAAAAGTTATGCATTCAAGACCTTTCAATCTTTTATGGCTTCTATTCAGCAATACTAGACATGAGGGAAATCAAGAAAAGTTATATGTTGGTGGAAGTATTAATGTCCGGGAGTCGGAATTTCCTTACGATGCGACAAGCGTTTAGGATTGTGGCTTTCTATAAAGTTTTTATATACGTGTGTGTTTTTATTCAATGTTGTCAATTTTTATGTAGTGAGTGTGGAATAATCCCAGTGGCAGAAAGAACGATAGGAAACGGTATTCTGTTTGTATGTCTTTTATAATTTTTGTATATTATGAATGGAAATATCAATTGTATAAGGCACTTAGTTTTATTTATCTATGAATGTGATGTCTGGTCTGTCATGAAGGATAATTTTGTAAGTTATTATAGCTCTGTCAAAATCCAATTTGTGTTGTATTGTCAAGACAGTGACTGGATTATTCATAAGTATGTGGAACATTTCAAAAATTTATTAAAAATAAACTACCCATTGAATAATAAATTTTATTATACTGATATAGAGGAAACTCTCCAGGTTTTCTTAAGATATTTCACAGATGCTCCATGTGTAAAGCAGATATATTTATACCTTGATATAAAGCAGAGCTCTAGTCCATGCTCCATTTCCTTCCTTTCATTAAAGTACTGAACGCCAAATTATCTAGAACTATCTCCTAACGACAAACTACGGCAATTATGCGCGGGGAATTTTCTTTAAAAAAAACTTAAGAGTTTTCCTCTCTATTGCAGTAAGATTTACTACGATCCGTTGCTTAGTTTAATTATTATGAATTTTTGAAATGTTTTACGGAGTTATGAATAACCCTGTATTTACGTATAGTATGGAGTCTTTTTTGTTCTTTCTTTCTTTCTTCTTCTTCTTCTTCTTCTTCTTCTTCTTCTTCTTATTATTATTATTATTAAGAGCACGCTTCAATATTCCGTAAAAATGATGACTATTAAAATTGATAAATTGTAATGATGTTGATACGTATACATAACTATGCGTGTTTGTAAGGAGTAATATAATGTGCAAAACAATACATAGTATAGCCTATGTTTTTTATAATAATAAATAATTACACAATTTAATATACTTCAAGATACTAATGAAAATAAGTTTTCCAGTTGATCTTATTTCGTTTTCGCTAGAAAGTCCCTGGGGCAAGATTTAATCCAATTAACAAACAAAACAAATGCATTCGCCATCGTAATCCCGGCTGACTAATGAGTGGAAAATTCTTTGATGTCGAAGAATTTTTTTGCGTTTTTTTTTTTTTCTCTTCTTATTTTTTGTCTTGAGAAAACTCCACGCGTGTGTACTTGGAAAACAAAACGGTTTATCAGAAAAGGCTCCTCCTTTCCCTTTCAGCCTCCCAGTTTCGCTAATGAGAATTCTCGCTATGGATTAACATCAATGCGAATCAGATTATAAACATCTTAATGATTTCCAGCTATCGATTAAAAATAAAAAACTTGGAAAGAAAATACCTAGCACATTCATTAATTTGTTTAATTGTCTTCATTTTAGCCGCCAATTAACTCCCAGAAGGGTTTTTTTTTCTAATATTAAAAAGAGGGACTCTTTTTTACCATTTCATTTCTTAATAAGAATTTCTTTAAATTGAAGTTTATGAATTGGAACAAAAATCGTTTTAAATTCAACTATTAACAGCTTAAAAGTATGAAGATTATATAAAAGTTATCGATTCTCTTCTGAAGCTGTCGATGCCAGCAGATTTTGCTCATTCGCAATTAAAAAAAACTGACATTTATAGAAGTTCTAGTGCAAACACTATTCAAACGAAAAAATTTAATAGAGAGGCTTGAAATGGAAATGGCGCTGATGGCATTGCTTAATGAATAAAGTGTAAAATTATAAAAAGTACCACGTACGTGTAAATTGATTAAAGTTAATATTAGTTTTCCGTGCTGTCTTTAATTATTAATATATGCTTACTGAGTATATGCTTTAAGATAAAAATTAAGGGGCGTTACTCAAACCTGGTCCTGTTTCTAAAGAATATGAAAGAAGTTGATACGGCGAAAGATTAAAGAGCCGAGACCCGTTTTACGATCTCAATCGTTTACATTCAGTGTCATCAATGCACTTTAACTTTAATGTTTTCTCGTTCGTTTTCTACTTTAAGAGAAAAAGTAGAAGGCGTTAAAGATTTCCATTCACGGCAGAAGAACCTCCTACCATCAGATCATGTAATAGGCGAGCCAAGAGTTTTCTTAAGAAATCGGTTGTAAAATGAATCCTTTAGGCTCTCTTTATCTTCTGACCCGTTATGAAGAAATTTTCAATGCTCTCTTCTGCTAACATAATGGCCATTTTCCGATTTTCTTGTGGAAAAAAACAGATTCTTTTCACAAGTTTTCCACTCCAAAGCACAAAGGGGAGCAGCAGAGAGCCGTTCATCTTCACATTGGTTAACCAACCAGTCAAGTGACATTAATACCTTTTACTTAAAAGAAAAAGATGAAATCCTTGCTACTTAAAAGTTAGGAGGATAAAAGTGACTATTAAATGACGCGGCTCGGCTCTTGTGTACATCAAAGCGAAAAACGTTCGTTTTATTAATGCTTGAGTAATAAAGATTGATCTCAAATGCTATTAAAAGCATTTTCAACGGATTTATTTATGCATCTCTTCGGATTATCAGTTATCGACTATTAAAATGTCGAGTGCTTTTTATATAATTGATGAGGAAATTACAATGAAAACGCTGGAGTTGGTTCAGACTGTTTAAATATTCACAATTAAAACATCCTAGCAATCATTCTATATACAGGGTGATTATAAAGTCACTATATATTTTGGTGAAATATCCGTTTTATTGCAGCAATTACAGATGCATCAACCAGGTATCATACGAGGACACCTTCTTAGTATATTTCAGTGTGTCCCTCTTGCACATCCTGGCACAGCTCCCAGCGTTCCACCGCGGCCCGGAAAACATTGCGCAACATAGCCGATGTAACGTCCTCCACCACGGCTGTAATCCGTTGTTTCAGCTGTGCAATGGTGCGTAATCTTGACCTGGTACAACTTGGACTTGATAAAACCCCACGCAAAGAAATCCATGGGGATCAAATCTGGGGACTACGGAGCCCACAACCTTGACGCGCCCTGACGAAGCCATCTGCCTGGGAATGTGCGAGCCAGGTAGTCCAGAATGATGTAGATAAAATGGGGTGGTACCCCATCATGTTTGAACACAACAGTAGGCCTATCCTAAATCCCATCATCTCGCAACTGTGGCTCCTGGGCAAACATGAAGGGTCTATAGAGCTTTGATCCTGTAACCCCCAACCACACATTCACTTTGGGTGAGTTTGGGTGTGCAAATAAATGAAATTCGTTAATGTTTTCACCAAAATGTATAGTAACTTTATAATCACCCTGTATTTAGTGAAATTTTGAGAATTAGAGGCAATAATTCTTATGTTTGCATGGTTTACATTTTTATTATTCCTCAGAACGTCAGCTGATTATTGGCCAGCAGTAATCAGTCAGTATTAAGATATCCATATCCGCTGTTCCATTGTCGCTATAGATTGATGGAAATGTTCACCGTGTTCATCACTCATATTGCCCAGGTGTCAGAGGAAAAAGGTCGACGTATTGCTAATACAAAAGTGCATTTTAAACAATATTTTTGAAACCGACTTTGCGATATTTCAAAAACGTCCATGACTTCAATGAAATATGGAACGTTGTTGTTGCTGAGGAAATTCTCAACCACAATGATGAAGGTATACCTATGTTCTTCTCCATTCCTTTAAAAATACTATTCAAATATTCACTCGTTATCACTTTGTGGATTTACAGGTCCCATGAAGTAAATGGTTAAAAGTAAATGGCCACAACTTCCAAGCTAATAATCAGAATTTATTGACAAGAAATGTAAAAACATGAGAGTCTGGTCCTCAAAAATCTTTACAGCCTTAATAATTAGCTTTAATCGGCGGGCAAAGTGGATATCCTAGGACGTGGATATACTTAGGACATAAACATTTAAAAAAATGATTTCGATAAATGTATGTCATTATACGAGGAAGGATCGAAAAGTAACGCACAATTTTTTTGATTGAATATTATTGTGGTCCAGATGTTCCAAGTTGGAAAATTGATAAGTTTGAATTTTTCGCTACAGACAGCAATAGCTTGATCAGATGTCGCCCTAACGGAAGAATCGATAACTACTGACTCAGTAGTACTGAGCAAGGTATACTCCGATTTTTGAATGAAACCCACAAAGGAATTGAATGTTGGAGGTGTATACAGTGCTCCGTCTGGACCGTAGCAGCATCCCCTGTCGCGGCTTCTGTTCGTGAAAAAATTGGAGAATTTGGCTGTAAGATGCTCAAACATCTAACCTACAGTTCAGACCTCGACCCATCTGACTATCACCTCTTCGGACCATTGAAGAATTTCTTAGGAGCCAACGCTTTGGTTCGGATGAAGAGGTAAACTCAGCCGTGCGCAGGCGGCTGTACAACCAGTAAACTGAGTTTTATGAACGAGGTATAGTGAATCTGCTTTCACGATGGGAGAATTGTGTCAAGAGATTTGGTGCAAATGTCAAAAAGTAGATACAACCTGCAGTTTTCTTGTGCATTGTTTCATTTTTGCTTATTATTAAAAATGTTGCCTCAAAAAATTGTAGTGCGTAACCCCTTTTCGATCCTCCCTCGTATTAGCTTTGAATAAGCTTGTTCATTTTCTTTTTCCTTACCAATGCAAGTGCATTGCAATAGCAAATAATGCCATAATAGTAATGAGAAGTGTGTAATGGATTGATGAAATACGATGCAATATTTTGAAGTATTTCAAAGTATTTAATCTTTACCATCTCCATTAACTTAATATAACATTCATAACGGGCTACATGAAGTATCTTTAAAATCGATAGGTACGGTACTTAGATTCTCATGGTTTAGAATGTTAAAATCGTAAAAAAATTGGACCTTTTCATCTCAGAAGTATTTTCGTTGTTATCGTATTTATTGCATATTCTGTTTAAATGGATAATTTATAAGAGAAAAGGACGAGACACAACAACCCTGGAATGCAAATAGTTAATAAATACAACTGAGAAATTAAATAATAATTAACAAGCAACAAAATAATAAATATATAAGTATAATCAAAATAAAATTAAAAAATCAAATAAAGAGCTGACGTTTCGGATAGA
>JAHWFO010017185.1:801050-825534 GCA_023313115.1 Rhysida immarginata
ATTTCCAAAAGGTACCAAATCCAAAAAAGGCTAATTTTTCAGAAAAAAATTCTGGTTATCACACATGTTTGAATGTGTTTCTAACTTTTTTAAATATTTTAACAGGTATGTTAACTGCCTGTGAATTATTTCTGTTTTGGTGTAAAGCCTTTGGGTTTTATAGCAGAAATTAAAATGAATTTGTTACTTTTTGGTATAAAAATTATTAATATTAGTAATATATGGTATAAAAACACAGGAATAGTTTCGAAATGCAGTATTAAATTAATGCTACATACAACATTAAGAAGTAAAATAAAACAAAAGTAGATACATTAAACATACGAGGAAAGTAATAGTTAACAATAAAATCAGGTTTACATTAAAGTAAAAAAAGATTCCCATTGATAATATAAAGATACTGGTACTGATTTTAGACTAATTTTAATGATATGCATGACAGAAAAATATCATATTGAAAAATTCACTGTTTGCCTAACTTATATTACATCATCATGAACTATATCAGTATCACTTATGTCACCTTCTTTTACAACATTAGATACAATCAGTACATCTCTGTAGAATGGCAGGTCATTCATTCTGTGCCCCTTAGATGTAAGCTGTTGGATGATATCATGTCTTTTAGCTTTCTGTATATGACTCTGCCAAAGAACCTTAGCTAATCGGTTTAAAAACGCACATTTTACCCCTTCCTTTAGTCATTTATGCTCGCATAATGGATCGCCAGCCGTTTTTGGCTCTACTGTTAACCTCTTATCTTCACTGATTTTGAATTTCCTGGTTAATGGAGCTGATATTTTGATATATCATACCAATCAACCCAATGGACCCAATTAACCTATCTTTATTTTGTACATGCAGTAATTCAGAATCAAATTCCGTAAAAGAGCATTCTTTTTTTACTTTTTTCTCTACTAACCCAAAAGATCTATCAGATGGCATGTAAAAAATGGCTTTTTACTGGAAAAATTCATTCTATTTTCAATCCATACTTATGAGCAATTACAGAAAACATGAAAAGAATGCAACAGTTCTTATTGTGTGAGGCAGAAATGTCACAAATTATACAATGGTTTCAGTGTTATTTACTTCATAAAGGGGTTTCAGAATTTTTGTGAAAAAGTCCCACAAGCAAGAACTGATTTTACCACCATCTACCACCATCCAGAATGTTGCATGAAATTTTAATATTTATGCTTCAGTCAAAATACCAGCACCACAAAAGTCACTATTATGGTGGCAGCTTATTTTAGGTTTCTCACTAGTCTTTGCCTCATATTCTTTTGCTTGCTGATAGCTTTCTTCCACGCTTCCTTACGAACTTTCCGCTTACTAGGCCTTTCTTTTGGATATGCCACCTGCATAAAACGTCGTCGGCTGCTGGCCAGACGAGAAGTGCTGGCCAGCCAATGCCTTCTTCATCAGGCCGAAGAGGTGATAAACCTAGGGCACCAGATCTGGACTTTTTGATGGCGGATGGTCCATGATTTCCCAGCCCTACCTAGCGAATTTTTCATTGACTGCCATGGCGACGCGTGACCTTGCGTTGCAGTGAAGGAAGCGGACGTGGTCACTCTGTCGATTATCTTTCAAGGTACGGCGTACCTTGGTAAGCGTGGCAGTATAGGGAGTGCAAGTGTGACGTCAGTCCTTGGAATTCTTCAGTCACGTGACTCGATTTGGTTCCAAACAAGTCTTCTCGCTTCGGGATTTAAGATGGTTCCAACGTAGGGATGGAATAAAATCGTTTTGTATAAGCCCAGTATTTATAACACATTTTAAAGAAGGAGTTCCTCACTGCTCAAGAAGGAGCCAAAACAGCAACTTAGACATCTATCGTTTTCCCAAAGAAAGAAAGATCCGCGAACGATGGCATTCTTTTGTTAAGTGATTAAAAGTGATTAAAAAGCGTTCTAATGTTAATGTATAAATTATATAATGGTATTAAATGTCTTAATAATAATATAAATTACACAAATTAACATAATAATTTAAGAGATATCATTTTTACTGGCCGCTCGTTTCAACGTTACTAGTACATATATTGCGTGGTTCCAATGTTTGGAACCAGCGATCCCATTTCCTAGGCTCTCGGCCCGTTCATCGCGCAAATGACGTCTGCTGTGACGTAGTCACTTGCACTCCCTATAGGATATTGCGTTGATTGTTCCACATGCTGTGCGGCAGTGGTTACATCAGCAACCGACGACGTTTTATGCAGCTGGCATATCCAAATAGGTGTCACGGTGGGAAAAATGCAATACCCTCGGTGGTGGATATATAGGAAAATAAGTAATGAACTGCTACTCCTGCACACCTAATGTCGTCTTGTTTGACCAATAAATTGCTGTGATAAAAATTCGTGGAACCGACTTATTGATTTGCACACGAAATAATGCAAATTATTTACAAACACACGCCTCAAAAACACCATAAAACAATCATTCAAAACAATGCGAAGAACAAAATCAAAGTCGCTAAGTTGTTTATATTATCTTGTGTGATTGGATAACAGGATTCGGTTGTATTGGCATGAAATGCATGAAGGATTTGCTACTTTATGCCGTATAACTGAATATTTATTCACTGCTTTATCTGGAATGTGATATCTTTTAGCACACAATGTTCCAGGAAGTGCTGCCACAAGTTGCCTCAATTTTTAATTTTTTGGATCTGGTACCTGTTGGAAACAAGGTTCTCATATATCATTGCATGAAGATATCCAATTTTTTTTCATTAATTTTCAACACGAAACAGAGATAAAAGAGTATCCCTTTGTAACAAAGTTTACTTTTTATTTTTTAGAAGAAAGAAAAAGTTTTAATGCGTCCAACAAAACTTAGAAGATAAGTGTACGTTTTTTAAATTCCAAACAGAACATAAAGAAAGATAAAAAAAAATGCACTTATGATGAATTGTTTCCATGGTTTTAAATATTTAACGTTCCCTCCCAGAGGAAATTTAGATCCACACGATTTTGATACATTTTTTCTCTCTTGATATCTTTTTTAAAAAAAATCATTCCGTTATTTACTTCCTTTGACAATTTTTCTTTCTTCCCTACAAGTAATGTGTAAATGTTAAATCATAATGGTTCCTTCACATTTAAGCTTCTCCCCTCTCCTTCTTTTTTTAAATCAGAATAACACTACCAAGTTGGGAGAGAAAAACCTACAAAGTAGTTTTTTTTGTCACATTTGCAGTGAAATGAGAGTCGCAAGTGATTTCCCGTCACGAAGCAAAAGACACATTATTAGGCGACCGTGATTTACGATCCAATTCGGAGAAGAAAATGAGGCCGTTGAAAGGGGGCTAAAAAGCTAGGATAGGGGGCTAAGAAAGGTCCCCTCCCCATTCTTAATTTCCCTCACACGTTTATATCTGTCAAAGAATTCAATAGAAAACAATGTTAAGAGATTACGAGTTGGAAATAGCTAAGTAGCTAAAGGAGAGAAGAGAGCAAAGGGACAAGAAAAGACAAAATGCTGTTAAGGACGGAAAGCGTTAAGATGGACGAAAGGAGAGAATTTCTGAAATGCATCCCCTTTCTCTAATTTCACGAGAAAATTTCACTGTAGAATTTATTATGGTTAACTTCCAGCAATGGGGCCAAAAAAAAAAAAGAACGGTAGTTTGCATGCTGAGGACGGGCGAAAAAATGCCAAGAGTGTTTGGTGAGAAAGAAAAGAGAAAAGATGGATCTTCGTGAATGTGCAAAGGGCTATCATGTCTTTCCTG
Source organism: Rhysida immarginata (assembly GCA_023313115.1). Taxonomy (NCBI): domain Eukaryota; kingdom Metazoa; phylum Arthropoda; class Chilopoda; order Scolopendromorpha; family Scolopendridae; genus Rhysida; species Rhysida immarginata. The sequence goes on from JAHWFO010017185.1 coordinate 804,792, forward strand.
CGCCTCCTTTTAAAACGTTATTTTTATTTTAGAGAAAACATCTAATCTAAAACAGGAAGTGGGTGGGGGTACTTTAAATTCGAGTTTATAAAGTAGTTAAACTCCATCTAAAAGCAAAAGAAAAGAAAAAGAAAAAAAAGCGTAAGTGAATTAAAAAAGGTAAAAGTGTAAGTACATGTACTTTAATTGCTTAAAAATCCACATTTTACATAGATTTTGTGAAAACTTAAAATTAAAATAAAGATAAAATAAAATACTAAAATTATTTCTGCAAGCATTAAATAAGAATTTTATTAAGCAGCTTATAAACGGTTAAATAATGCAGTGCACTGCCAAACGTACTACTACATTGAGAAAAGGAGGAAGGAAAATGAGGAGAAATTTTATGCAAAGCCACACTTCGCTCCCTCTCCTCTCTCTTCGGCTTTTATTTCCTCTTCGCTTGTCCTCTTTTTCCCAACGACAGAAGCTTAATGAAAGTGAAGTCATGTATCCGAAAGAGTTACTGGCGGTGGTTTAGTCGAATGGCATAAACTAACCATGCAAACAAGGCGGAGGGAGCATCGCCAATGACCTCGGGCGCCGTTCATTTGGAAAGCACTGACAACCAACCTCCGAGCTTCAACGAAACTTTTTCGCGAAATGTTCATTAAATAATGAAAGTGTAGTCTTTCTATACGGGCCATCCGTTGTTTAAGACCACGTAAAATTTAATTTAACGTTTAAAAAATTAACTAAATTAATTCCATATGACACTGAACGTCTTTGCTCGTTTGATGTGAGAAACGCTGTCCCTTTATGAAAGCATTCGTCTTTTAAAGAAGTGACAGGACGCGATCGTTTTCAAAATGTTGTCATCTTCTTTTATGCCATATCTTTCAGAAAGATCTAACGCCAAAGTGGAACATTGCAAACTTCGTTCTCCAGCCATCAAAATGATCTCAATTCTCTTCTCCGTGGTCAAAAATGAAACAAAATGTGTTGTAACTTTGAACCATAACTGCTACTTTAAATCTGTTTACAGGAATGAGATTGTCAGAAAATGCTGATGTTATTTGATATAGCCCACGACCCCCTTTCTATTTAAAAAACTGATTTAGATTCAAGATGGCGGCCAGGTTCGGTACAAACCGTAAAAGATAGACCACCTCACTCATACCTTACTATATTCAGATTTCCCAATTCCTGCAAGGTTTTCGAAAAAACAGGGTGTACTGCGATTTTTGACTCACCCTGTATATTACGACGTGTATATATGGAGTTCAAAGATCCAACACCCTAAAGTCAAAATAATAGATGATTTTCGGTTCCTAGATCAAGTATCAAGTTCAACGAACACTTGAATCTAAGTTGTTGATGTTTTTGTTGGTATGCTTCTAAAGAATTTTATGTTAATATCTACCCATAAGTCATTTCAATGATATTATGAAATTGCTATAGATGACCTTCCAAAAAAGAGCTTTAGCTGCGACAACGCGATCGTCAAGTGCGCATGCCCATTCCAACAATGCTTAAAAGATACACAGAAAGTAACAATCTACTCATTTTTGACGAATAGATTGTTATTTGACATGCCTTTATTTTTGTATTCTTTACGGTCAATATATTAGCACGTGCAATCGACTTGAAGGGGTCCTCAAAGTTGATACAGCCAAGAAGGACCTTGATGGTCATATGTCTGAAAACAGAATTTGAAAAGGTTAATCCGTTTTCATGTTATCGTGCAAATGGCGGATGGCCGACCGGATAAACGTACAGACCAAACGTGCATTCTTTTAAGTATTTATTTGCTAAAGCTCCTAATAAAGACATATGCATATGCTGTGCCTTGCCTGAGCATATCCTTTTGTTATATTGAAATAAAAAGTAAAACCTTTCTGCTAAACTAAAATAAAAGTAAACTAATTTATAACTGTCTACGGATTGTCCTTCCTTGTCCAAGGAGATGATGGATTTGCGAAGGAGATTGATTATTGTAGGAACCTGTTTATTTCATTTGACCTTTCTAGAACATATATGGAACTGCTTAAATTTTTCTGAATCTCCTATGTTTAAAATGCACTAGTGGCAAAAAAGAATACCCAGAAGAAGTGATGTCTCCTTGCTGATTTCAAATAAACTGAAGTTTAATAGGACCACAAGAAATAGCATAAGTAAGCCCCTTTTGGTACTGTAATAAAAACGAGCTGTACATTTACAAATACATGTACAGAAGTTAATAAAAACTCCATTACGAATAAAGTAGACCTTATAAGGCTCTATGGAAAAACTCATGACCACAGCAAAGATAGTCTAATATTATTACTTTTTGCGTAATGACAGCCTGGCATAGTCTCTATAAACTTCTGATAGCACGATGCCTTACTTATTCGCCCCATTTTCTCTTTCAAAGTCTCGATTAGTTGATGACATTTTTGGATGCCTTTAACGTACTTTATAATTTATCCAGAAATGTTCTATTGGGTTGAGTTGGGCTTTGAGCTGACCAATTCAGTACGTTTATGTTTTCAAACCAGCTCGTGTTTGTGACAAGGTGCATTGTCGGTGATAGACAAACAGCTCTTCACTGAGCTATTGCCACAGTATAGGAAGCGTATAATAAGTAATTAGTTTGTTAGAATTTTCGGCGCGTCGACATCTAAATCATTGCATCCTTTCCATGACTAATATCCAATACAAGTTGTTGTCCCAATTCCGAGACAAATACAAATATCCATGCCCATGACAGAATTCGATCCCGCTACTAAACCAACTCGTAAAAACTGGAAAGCCTATGCCCAGATTGAATTAGGTGTTCGTGGTTCTGTGAACACAAATATGGACCAAGACCGTGGGAAACTAAATCAAATCATCGCACAATTATCGCCGAACGTCACTATTAGAACAACACACTCCGATATATGTCGTTTTCTTGCCTTAATCTACATCTAGATTCGACCAACTGACTAGAAAAGACTGTAGTGTAACTTGCCGCTCCACATCATTCCAGTGTTATAATGGCCAGCAAAGCCTTTCTTTACACGAGGCAAGAAGATATTTCGCGTAGACAGTAGCGATCTTTTGTTTATGTACAACGGTCTGATATTTAAACTGGAATAGATGGTGCCAAACTAATCGTAAAATAGCTTATTGAAGTCCTCTCACACTTGAAGGTCTCTGTCGGTCATACTAGAAGCTCTGTCACCGATGACACTTAAGTACCTTTCTGCATTCGGATAATATTATCCGCTGTTAATTTTGGCATGTTCAACTTATTCAAGAGTTGGATAAGCAATGGCAGCAGTGCTGCTATGTCAGCCACATGAGTCATATGGATGTTGTGGAGTTGAAAACTAAAGGTCAGATGAGTTAGTGCAGTGAGTGGTAACGATTGTACGATATTCAGTCAAATACTGCGAAGCCTTAAAATACCGGAGGTTAGTACAAGCGACCTAATGACATCCATGCTGTTCCACCAAGGCAGACTGTAGATGCTGCTACTACTGTCTTTTCTTGCAACACCACCTTTGTCCAGCTTTAAGGAGAAATCGACGGCACTTTCTAGAAACGACCCCTATCATCCTTCACGACAATGCGAGAAGTCGCACTGCTAACGCATTACGAATCATCTAATAAGAATCCGTGCGATTACGATCTCTTCACCAAAATGAAAGAGCCACTTAAGAGAGAACCATTACAATAGAAAAACTACCATCAGGGCTGTCATTTCGGGATATCAACAGAGATGGACTGATGAGATAGCCGATCGCTGCCTACACGTTTTTGGAATGGCTGAACTGCTAGAACGGCGGCGTCTTCAATACACAGTTTCCATAATGCGTATTCTCCCAATACGACTAAAGCAAGGAACTTCACAATTGTATATTCATTGTATATCAAATTATTCACAGGAACAATACCAAAAGAAAATTTCTTCAACGTGCTTATGAAGAAATATTTATTTTGTTGACCATTCAGTTTTATGCATTTTTACATGTAATAAAATTTATTATAGTCAATTTTGTAATGATAATAATGCCGTTGCTCTAATGTTATTACAGTAACCTATTGTGATCCCTTTATTGGTCGAAAAATACTGAAATGCGTTGAATGATATTTGCTTTACAATTTTTTCAATTTAAAGTAAAAAATAAATTAATAGAGAAATAAAATTAGAAACTACATGCATGTATTTGATTAATACTTCTTCTTAGTGATATATTGAAAGGAAAAAATTTTGCAAACGCGAATCGTCTCACTCTAGAATTGGAAACCAAAACTGCAGACTCAACAAAGCACATTCAAGTTTCACGAAGATTATCCGTGACAGACTTTATTATCACGCTCGACATAAAAAGGCGTTAATAATGAAGCAGTGTATTTGGGATGTTAACATCCCCTCCCTTTTCCTTCTCTCTCTTCTTTCTTTTTCTGTTCTCTGCTTCCGAGTGAAAAATTGTAAGCAGGTCTGGCTGTGCCATTCTTTTGGGAAATGTTCATCGATCAGCCGACGATGGCGGTTGAAGCATCTGCCCCTGTCGCCGTAATGTCAATGAATTAAGCCCCTGGTGTCATTAGAAGGCGTTGAGAGGAAAAGAAGACGTCGATGGCGATGACAAGATGGAAGGAGCACGTGACGCGATAGACGTGTCTGCAATCGATGGGAACAACGCCTATAACACTGTTGTAAGAATGAAAAAGGGAGGGGGAGACGAGAATGATGGGTGTAAAAAAACTGGGACGGAAAAGGAAAGAGTGGTTGGGGGTGGAGAGAAGGGAGATATATCGATGGGGAGCGTGAACAATGACGGACGGCTGAACAAGGTAGAAGGAATAGGTGATGAGATAAGCTGAATGAATCATCAAAAGAAAGACAAAAAAATATTAGAGAATCCGAGCTTCACTGCATGGCTTCGTTAATGAACAGGAAAAATTGAGGATTAAGTTTCGCGAAGATGGGGGTGGGAAGAGACTTCACGAAATATGCGTTGATAATATAAGGAACAAAGAGAAAGAAAAATGATTCTGATTAAAAGAAACTTGCCACCTAGCAACGTAACGAATTTATTAAAAAAAAAATAAATAAATAAAATAATTCCGTGAAAAATGGTTTTCATGTTCTGAACTGAAAAATATTTCAAAAGTGGTAATTTTACTCAGTGTCTTAATTAACTAATTCATTTAATAGTAAACAATAAGAAACCCGTAGCGTACCCGTATATTAATAGTAAATAAATTCACTTTTTTATGCTGACGTTCATGATAATTTCTCCTGCAACACAGGAAAGCTCAGAAGAATGTTTTCTTTCCTGCAACGCAGCAAATATCAATACAGGTCTCACGAGTGAAAACTTAATTTGAATGAAAATGTTATTGAATATACCTTGTATATTTATTTTGAAGGTATATGTATTATTTCAAAAAAGAAATTTTCTCATATTTGATCATATAGCTTTTCGAAATTCGAGAATTTTAGTTCATGGTACCGCATATCTTCGATACGCGCCAATTTGAAGTACCATAATGAAGATAAGATAGGTAGAAGGATTCTGTACGCTTTTCAAATAAATCTTTGTTTGATACGAAGTATCAGCACTAAAAACGATGGGCGTTCAGGGTGAAGCGGGACTTCAAGTAGAGCACGTTTGTAGAGTAAACACTGCATTTATTTCTCCATATATTCACCTGCTACATTTATACATTTATCCCAGCGTTTTATTAATGATTGCATACTATTAGCACACATTGGCTTATGAAAACACTAGAGATATGATTGGATAGAACTACAATGCTAAAATGTTGGCCTCCAAAGAAGTCTTTTAAGGGTTCAGACAAATAGAGTGAGATCCAGGCTACACCTTCTGTTCATACTCCGACAGAAAAGTGGACGATCCTCCTGCCGTAATCATATACATATTCTCTTTGTAAGATGTGCGCGTGCGCGATGATATCCGTGTAAGAGTTCTAAGATCAGACGTGCTTTGCGTATCGGAGTAAGAGAATGGAGACCATGGTGATCGTTTTTTTCCACTTTAAAGGGATCATTCACAGAGAAATTCTCCCTCCAGGGACAGCAGTCAACAGTCACTACTATGCAACGCCTGTGTGCTCGCATGAAACCTGTCAGACCCGAATTGTCCAACTGGATCCTTCTCCATGACAAATGCGCCATCGCACTGTGCTTTGAAGATCAGCGAGTTTCTGACGAAAAAGGGAGTTACAGTCATGGACCACCCGCCTTATTCTCCCGATCTTGCTCCATCGGACTTTTTGACGGTCAAGACGGTCACGAAGGGAGAACATTTTGATGACGTGGGGAGGCCATCCAGGCGGAAGTGACGCGCCAACTGAGAGCTATCAAGAAAGCCCAGTTCCAGAGGGCATTTGAAGACTAACCAAACCGACTATTTTGAAAGATTACAACTTTTCGATGTTTATTGCATTAGTATATATGTTTAAAACATTAGTCTCATAACTTAATGATTAGAGGGTATGCAGGGTGTTTCAAAAAGTATAATCTAAACTTCACACAGGTAGGAGGCATGAAGGTGAACAGATTCTGTTAATACATGAGGGTGGGAACTCAACCATTGCCAAGGTAACGTTAGAGGGGGGAGCAGTAATCAGAGTGCACATGAAAACACATGAGTAAGTATGCACTATGCACACATTTATTATGGAACTGCGAATCCATTGAAGCTTTAAAAAAGATGCCATGGCCTCACATGCATGGTATCGCTGCACCATGGACTCCCGTATACGGCCAAAGATTCCGGGCATTTCTCTGAAACAACTTAGATCCGAGCTGCCAGATCTTCAATGCTTGTCACATGTGTTCGGTACACAACTGATTTCATGTGCCCCCCCCTCCCGCAATTCTTGCCAAGAATCTGTTCACCTTCATGTCTCCCACGTGTGTGTGAAGTTTGGATTATACATTTTGAAACACTCTGTATATGGGGGATGTGGCAATGTCTTCCATCCAATGTCTTCGATCCAAATAGTATGATATCGCGGATTATCCTTCTGAAGCAGGACTCCCATTTTTCTTCAGAGCTTTATAAACATCTTTCAAAACTTTATAGTTGCATTCACTGTGGTAAAATATTCAAGCGAATAAAGGCATGTTTGTCTCAAAAATACCTGCCATTACCCTGCCTCCAGATGCAGATGCTCAGAATTTTGTGGGCAATGGTGAATCCGAATGCTTTGATGCTCGTTTTTATTCGTGAATGAAATAATGCACCAACAGACCTTTGAATTAATGCACATTTGTAACCTTTTCTGACGGTCTAAGGAGGAAAGTTGTCTCGAAACTCAGCGTGCACTAATCTTCCGGAATTACAGATGCTCATGAATGACTGTATTTGAGCCTGCACTGAAAAATTAGTCTCTAGTGTAAGTTCACGACAAAACTTATGATTATCTATCGATAAAATGTTCATCTACTTACAAAATGTTTACGACAACGGCTCTTTGATTCAAACTGCCAGGTTGGAATCATCATTCAGAGAGATACGTCTATCTTTAAAGCATTCGAATGCTTTGTTGCAGCGGATTGTCTGCAGATCTCACGCTTTCTTTCATAAGAAACTTCGTCACAAGCACTAAAAGTGCTGTTCACCATTTTTAATAACGGTCAGAGGAATTGCGCGCCACATCCGCATCTCTCTCAATGTTAGGACACACTTGCCACCGTGAGAAACTCGCAGCGTTCGTTTACCTTCTTACGCCTACGTAATAAAAAGTCCTGGTTTGCCTTGAACGCCCCTCTTATATACTGAAATGTTGGCAGAAAAAAAGATTATCTCAGCTTCAGTCTTCAAGAAATATTAAATAATAATTAAGAATGACAATAAAGGGCGAACTTACTGATATCACTCTGGCTTTTGAGAACGACTTTTAATTCAAGTTTATTAAAATGAATGCTAAATGGTGGAAAGAGTTCAAAATTACATCGTCGTCCAATTCTGAAGGGCATTCTGCTCGAGTTAATTTTCTTTTACTTTTATTCTATATGACATATGAGCCAAGGGTGGTCGCAGAATTGACCAGCTTCTCAGAGAATGAAGCCGAAAAAGGGCGAACTAATCTACGCCAGGCAGGTGGCGCACAATTAGCGCTCCCGCGAGTCCACGTTTAAAGAGGGCCGAGCATTAATTGAATATCTTCTCAGAAAGTTCCTGGAAGTAAAATGTTCTTTAAATTTTTTAATGACAATATTTTTTGAGTCGAGTTATCTTTTTTTTCACCCTTTTCTGCATTGCACCATTGATATTAAACATTCAAACTTTTCGCTTTTAACTTGAAAATTCTGCTGATTGTAAGTTTCCTTTTCTTTTCATTTCCCCCCTCAATTTTTTGCTTCTTCACCAAGAAAGGGTGTCATGACTAGGGGATTTTTTTCACCGTGTACAATTAAAAATAAAAACCCACGTTCACATAATGTTCAATTTCGTGTGAACGTGACCGAATCGTTTAATCGCTTCGCTCGAGTTTCACCGGATCCTTCAAAAGAAAAAAAAAATGCGATTGTCGGTCGGTCGGTGTGTTCGGCTGGGCTTCCCTCCTTCTCCTCCGGGGGGCTTACCGCTGCGATTGCTTCGCTGTTTTTTCCATCCAATAATCGTTTTTTCTCTCTCTCTCTGTGTCTCTCCTCTTTTAAAGGAAAGTTTCTCTATTTTCTCCAAAATCCTTTGTAAGGTGTGCTTGATTTTAAAATCACACGAAGGACTTATTTCCCAGACCGTTGCAATTCCTCCGACAAAACGCGATCGCTTCGAATGAAGCTGAACACGCTTGCACAATTCAAAAGCAATTATCACTCAACTATATAATGAGTAAAGTATGAAGCTCATTAAAAATACTTAGTCGTTTTAATTATAGGCTGGGCTTAATTATTAACATCATAATTAACTTGGTAATTTAAGAAATATTACAGCTCTTATTCTGGCAATTTAAACTTTTGAAACGCCTACATAACAAAATATTCCATGATGCATCTGTACATTTGAACGAACGTCGTGGGATGATTAAAATATGTTAATTGGCCACATCGCAGGAGATGCTCAAAGTGTCCGCCAACAATGCATGCGTGACAACGCCTCAATATGCGTGGCACTCGAAGATACCTGCGACCTGTCGAACAGCTACACAGGCGTTATTGATACGCTTTCTAGATCGTTGATGTCGTTAACCGGAGTAGCATACACTACACTTTTCATGTATCCTCAGAGATGAAAGTCCAGTGAATTAAGATCAGGAGACCGGGTACGCCAATGTACTAAACCTTGACGCTCAATTCACCATCGTGAGAAGGTGAAGTCCAAAAACACTTCCGTACCTGTCATGTGATGACATGAAACAAAACATCTGTGTACATACGCATATAACTGAGTAAAAACGCTTCGTAGGACATATGGGACATTCCTTCTTGCTTTGATCCCAGAATCATCCCCCGACATTTGTTGCAAATGTATAGATGCATCGTGTACATGATATTCAGGCTTTGTTCTGGACTAATGAGTGTGGTCTACAGTTTTTTCTCTTTCCTCATTTTAAATTTAGATTACTAAAACATAAAACAAATATGGGAATATAACATCTTGAAATTTAGACATTACTTTATATTTTTTAGTTACAATATTACGTTCTGATATTTCCCTGAAGCTTTTGTAGATCTTTTTTTTGACATATTTCCTTGAAGCGTTTGTAATTTCAATCCCACGCGAGCAGTAATATACTTAATTTATGAAAACCTCTTTGCACAGAACGGACTCCCACTTCAATGTGGCTTTAGCTAAACCACGAGAAAAGTAATCCGATGAATATTTCGTGAGATGAAATGGATAGAGTAAGTGTTGGCAGGTAGTAGGAAGGAAAAAGAATGGGAAAAAGAATGGGAAAAAATTTCAATACTACAGGAATCGAACCCGGGCCAATAAATCCACAAAACCTTACATTAACCACTGCGCCACCGTTATATACCTTTCTTCTGACTTGGCTTATCTGGCACTACAATAATAAAAGTAAAATATTTTATTTTTTTCTCCAAAACGAAAGGCTATGGAGTCAAATCCTTTTACACAGAAGTTATATTAAGGTTGTAGATTGACCTCCTAAAATTTCAACCAAATCCGTGATTATATGTCCGTACGGTCCCCTTGTGAGACCATAAAATCTTTTCAGCCTCGGTAGCTCAGTGGTTGCGTGTTCGCCTCTGATGCCCGAGGACGCGGGTTCGACCCCGGCCGAGGACGACGAGGATTTTTTCAGGGGGAAAATCCTGAGATTACGCACTTCCTTCGGAAGGGAAGTAAAGCCGTTGGTCCCGTGTAGTCGTTTGCCGGCTGCACGTAAAAGAACCCTTGCGAGGCAAAATTTGTGGCCCCTATAACGCCGTCCTGAAATGACCATAGCAGTTGAAAAGGACGTTAATACCAAACAAACCAAACCAAACATAAAATCTTTAACAGATTTACTGTCGATCTTGTCGGTTTCACTAAATTTATTCAAATCTCTTTCTGTCTAATGTAATAAACAATAGTGGTAAAACCAAAAAGGGAAACCTCTAATCCACAAGGAATAAAATTGAAATACCGGATGCGTATTTTGGGTACCAAGAAGTAACCATCTTCAGCGGAAAGACAAAAAAAATGAAGAGGAAAAAGAAAGAGCGTATTTTTTCGGAATCGCCGCTAGATTAAAGCTGGTTTCCGAATATTGTTATATCATTTCCATGGCAACATTTTTATATGAATCGAGTAAAAATGTCAAATCGATCCGTCAAATGGTCTAGTTTTCACAAGCATCAGATAAAATAACTGTCAATATCAATTATAGATGAAAACGTAATTCGAGCGGTCACCAATTATTTTTTTTTTTTTCATTTAGAGGGAAACCGCAATGAAAATCAAATCCAGGATGGATATTATTCTAAGATTCATCAGGTACATTTAGTACCAGGAATTTATTGGAGTTCTGGAACTTAAGCATGATCGCACGCACGCCATTGGTAAACCACGTTAAGGATGTCTTATAACGGCTATACACCAGACGGTGGATAAAGCCCGCGGTCGAATTAAATTGTTTGAAATTGAGAAAGTCGTAGGTATCTCTTATGAACGAACAGTTCACATTTTACATAACGATTGGGTTTGAAAAATTTTCTGCTAGTTGGGGACCGAATTGAAGTTTGAAATCTTCTGCATCCACCGTATTCGCCTGATTTGGCTCTGTCGGACTGCCACCTGTTCCCGAAACTGAAAACATTCCAGGCTAGAAAGAGATTTTGTCGAGTGAAAAGGTCTAAAAATGGTTTTTTTTGTTTTTGTTTTAATGAGAACTTTAATGAGATATTTATTTTTCAATGTTATTCCAAAAACTTTTCAATCCTTCCTTATATAGCGAAATACTATCTCTCTTCCGAAAGTGTTATTTTAGATTTTGTATCCTCAACCCTAGAAGGAGAAAATTTCTTTGATGCAGGCAAACAAAATTATGCTTTTATATTCTACGTGAATAAAAAAAATATCATTATTTATTCCGTAAACAACTAATATACAGTAAACAGAGAAAACCAGTTTTCAGATTAAATTGCAATTTGCACTTCAATGTTGATCCGGATTTTTTAACATGTTTGTCTTCTTTAAATTTTTATGTTTAAAAAAAAGACTGCAAATATTCCAAATTTCATGTAAAAATTTATATAAATCGATATCATTTCGAGAGGAAAGAGAGGAGGCGGAGAAAAGGTGAATCACTTGATAAATGAATTTTATTCTTTGGAATCTCTCTTCACTTAACTTTCACCGTCTTTCAACTTCTTCCATTCATTCCATTGACGAACGAAACGAGCCACTTGAACGGTGGATGGATGGAAGTCATGGCAGGGAGAGTGGCAATAAAAAGGTCAAAGAAAGAATTGATCCTTTCTTTTGCAACGTTGCAAATGATTAGCCAAGGCCCGGTTCTGTTAGTAAAGGGACCCCATTTCACCGCCCGGAGAGTCAAAGAAGGGGGCCAACGACTTACGGTTAGGCAACGACTTCTTCCCCCTTCAACTTCTTCGGTCGTCATGGCTACCACTATGGCACGAAAAAATGGCGACAAATGGGTATAAATCAACAGGAATGGGAAGACGAAAAAAAGGAACCCAAAAAGAGATGGCAAACGTTCACTTTTCGGCACACACCCTCTCACCACTTTCTCTGCTTCACTCTTTTCGTCCAAGTTATCACTTTTCCAATCTTCAACGAATTCGTCACAAATCAAGCAGACAAGACCATTGTGAAGAACTCTTTCTTTTTTATAGTCTATTTAAAATAAGCGGCATCTGTTAATGAAATTAAACACAGTATACGAACTAATGCGTTAAATGGAAATGTACTCGTTATTTTTTAATTTCTACTTGCTTCATTAGTTTATTTTGTTACATTCAACATTTGCGTCTTATATCAACTCATTTCCCTTAAGTATGTAAATTTTTTGTTGGTGTTTCCTGCAGAAGCCATTATCAAATATATCAAATTGTTGCTGCAATTATGTAGGAAATCGCTTTTTGAAACGCCATTCTACTTGTTTTAATTGGAGATAAATTCTATTAATTTGGAAATGAAAGGGTGTTATTTCAGTCATTTATATTAAGAAGGATAACCAGACGTACGTTCTAGTAGAGAATAGGTTAGGTGATCTATCTTTTGGGACAGTTTATTTCATTTTCTTACATGGGAAAGGGGTCAGGTCACATATCAAATAGCACCGATATTTTCTCAGAATTTAATTCCTGCAATCGGATTTCAGATATCTATTGTGGTTTTTAAGTTATTAACAAAAACACTGACACTGTACCACTGAGTCTATTGAAAGGGTGTACCACAAAGTCAATCATTGGATGGCAGCAGTAATGAAGGAGGAGAGGATTGAGCTGATCCTGATGTCCGGAGAACGCCCCTACCGTACCATTGCTGCTGATTTCAACGTCCGGCAGCCAGAAAGAGAACCAATCGCGCACACTTCTGTCGCGTACGTTATATCACATATCAGAGATACTGGGACTGTTGAACATAAAGCTCGTACAGGTCGGCCAAAAACATCAACCGATGAAGCAACTTCAACATTGGTGTTGACAGCATTTGCAAAGAACCCACAACGCAAAAGAAGGTTTGCAGCTGAATGTAGACTCAGCCAATCATCCATAACATGAGTAGCATCCATTCAAAATTCAGATGCACCAACAACTATTCAGGATGATCCGGACAGATGTGAAGAGTTCTATACCTGGACTCTGGACAACTATCGACTGGATCCTTCATTTGCACATGACACTGTGTTCAGTGATGAGACAAATGTTTATGTCCATGGTGAGGTGAACCGTCAGAACATGAGATACTGTAGCAATAAGAAGCCTCATTGGACAGATCCATCCAAAGTCTTTGGTGATGTCAAAGTTATTGTGTGATATGAGAAAAGGGTCACCCGTTTAATCGGACCAATTTTCATAGACGATAACCTATATGCGAATGTTACAGAACACTGCATTCACGTCATTGTTGACTGAAGCTGGCAGTTTCCCAAGTTTTTTCCAGCATGATAGTGCACCAACACAGTATGGACTTAATGTCCGTCAATGACTGGATGGGAAATACCTGGACATTGGATTGGCCACCACGTTTCCCGGATCTCATACCGCTAGATTTTTACCTGTGGGCCACTTGAAACAATATGTGTATGCTGTGAAAATGCAAAGCAAACGTCACTTTCAGCAACGCACCCTACAGACCTCGTGACAGCATCACTCCAGATGTTCTTGCACGTGCATAGTGAATGGATAAAGCGCCTTGAGCTCTGTATCCAGCAGCACGAACAATAAATTGAGCACATGCTTTAGCTACTTCAACCCATTTTCGGCGTGTTTTTGTTTGGAAAGTGTCAATGTTTTTGTTAATAACTTGTGAATCACAGCATATAACTGAAATCCGATTCCAGTAATGAATTTGATATGCCGCATCACCCCTTTTTTATGTACGAAAATGAACCCAAAATTTCAAGATGATTGCCAAACTCCAAAACTGTCCCAAAACATAGAGCACCCTGCTAGCATGATTACATCGTTCATTTATCACACCATTTTCCAAATACAGCTATGTCCAGTGACTTTTGACTCACCCTGTAATTAAACGGTAGTGCATAATTTTTTTGGATACTGCTAGATTTTGTGCGAACTTCTTTGCATACTCAGAAATTTCAACATTACTTGATTTAGTTTATCCACTGACCACCAGAGTCCACTGTTGACATTTTTTACTTTTTACCATTTAGCGATTTCTATTCGCAATGAAGAGCTTCCCAAGTACCATAAAAAAAGCAATATACCACGATGGCGTGGAAATTAATATAAAGAAAACAATAAAGTAAGAAAACCGCTTTTTCATAAGAAAATCACATTTCACTTTCATTAATGTACACATTTCACATTCCTTGCTCTCAATGATGTTTTCTTTAGCACAAGAGGAACTCAGTATTGAATTTGAATACTGATTTTCTTTCATGCTGAAGAAGGCGCCCTTGCTGTGGAAATATGCGTATATTCGTGAAAGTAAAAAGCGATTTCCTTGTGGAAAAGCGGTTTCCTTGCTTCATTGTTTTCTTTATCGTTTCCCGTTTAAAAAATATTTGCTAAAATTGACATAACCCCATATTCCAAATAGGCAAACAATATGCTACCTAAACAAAACAGTTCAAAACTACAATAGGAGGCATAAGAAACTTAGGTCATTTCCTTGCAAAATTATTGATCGTGTATCCCATGTTTTTTAATAAGTTAGGTTTGATATCGTTTAACGACCAAAAACTGTGCAATGGTCTCGTCCATTGAATAAAATAAGGTTTAAAATGTTCTCTATGCGAGGGTTTGTTAAGGTAAGGTGCAGCAAACAATATCTCACGAAATCCACGATTTTATTTTCCTTCTGAAAGAAGATAGAATCACGATCCTCGCCGGCTTTGAACCCGCGATCTAGAGCATCACAAGCAGTCAACCTTGTTATTGCAACACTGCAGTCTACATAAAAAAAAATACGTTACGGCCTAGAAAATCCATAAATTATTCGTGAATTCGTCTATTTTTTCAAAACTTCAATATTATCTTCTATTTTTTTAAAAAAATCCACGCATTTTATTTCCTTTAATATTTGTAAATCTTGTGATTCAATAAATTTGACCCTGTTCAGATGATTATCTTCTACATGGACATTAATCCCAGATTAGGCGAGTTCATCAGTTCACGAATGTCTATGATGACGTATTCTGACACGTTTTTTGGATAGTGCAGATTTTATATTGCTGTGTAATAACAACATAAGAATCGATCCAGTTCTTTTCGAGGATGCAATCATCTTTCTCTACGCCGATGATATCAAACTGTATTTGAGTGAATCACTGCTTTCTTAACGGGTTATTAATAATTCGCTGTAGAATAGGATAGGCAGAATAGCTCGTCAGTTACAATCGTTTTAATTCTACGTGATAGCGTATCTGATTTGAGAATTGGGCAGTTCCGCGGCCTATTTTAATCAATGGTGGTGAGATTTGATTTGATCAAGGTACTTTCAGAGGATCTCACCAGTGGTCTTCAAACTATCCTTCATGCATCTCCGAAATTCGGGTTGATTCTCTTCAATTTTAATATTGAATAACAAATATTTTAATTCTACCAAATAAACTTTATATACCCCAATCGCTCTCTTATCTGCTTCCTGTATACAAATTAGGTGACGGATAATCTTTATTTGGGCCCCTAGATTTATGGGGTCATTCTTTTTCTCATCTAACGCCGCTTATTTTAATTACACGAACCAAATCTGATAATTTCCTAAAACAAGCTAGTGACTTATTCATCAATTCTATTGACTAAATAATTCTCTTCTAAGAACAAAATTTCTAAAATCAATGTGCGTTTCTCCATGACTACGCCTTTCTCCCCACTTTCCCCTCCCAATTCTTGGTAGTCCTTTATGCTCTTTACTTTTTTCATTCTTGCCCGTCATTAACCTCGATTAAATCTTCAATCTCTTAAGTAACTACTTTTTAGGTACATTGAGATTATTACATAATAAAACTATTATCAATCAAAAATTCTTTCCGGTCTGATAATGTTAAATATGTATAACTGAGTGGAATTATTCAGAAGAGGAGGGAGAATTGTTTTAATGTTTTCATAGGGAAAAAATGCTGAGAAATATTCCTATTAATTTATATTATTGAGAATATATAGTAACGAAATAGGGCAACCTTGTTTTCAAATTGATGCTTTTTATTTATTCGAGTGAGCAGTAAGCGGCGCTAGGGTCCACGCTATCCACGCTATCAGAGACCTAATGTTGAGATAAAACTCTAGTACTTCCACATATAAATTAATGCGAATTGATTTCAGCTAAACGATTTAGTTTCTGTTAAAAGAATAAATTTTTCAGTTTGGGCGCTTCATATGATTTTCAACTTATTAATATATAATTTATCTTATTCAATGTCAAAAGCAGTCAAAGCTTTAACCCAAAACTAGTAAAGAGTGCTAGGGGCTTGCGTTTTGAAACTAGTAGAAAATAATTGGTGAAATCAATCATCAGTCCAGTTGCATTACAACTCATCTCAGAAGTTAGTCTCTAAACGGATTATGAAAATAATACATTATCAGCATGTGGCATGGACGTGAAGGGATTAATAACGAGCAATAATGTTGGGGACCTTGCTGTCATTCAATTAAAGACTACAATGATTCATGACGTAAAATGATCCATCCCGAATTCGTATTTATAGAGTCAAGTGGTCAATAAATACAATGGAAAATTCAACTTGTATATAAATTTTAAAACGTAATTATTAAGCCGGAAATTCTATTGGAGCGTTGAAACTCTTTGAAAACGCAGAATAGAAAACGTTTGACAAAAGCGCGCTGGAAGGAACGGAAAGCTGATCGAAGTTAATAACCCGAATTATCGTCCCCAATTTGTTTCTAATAATGGGAACAAAGACAAAAGAGTCCATTAGAGGCAGATTCGATGCATACGAGGATAGTAATGAATGCAGCTGAATGATGACGTTGCGAGTGAGTGACCCACGAGGCACGCGGATGCTCACCATCTGACCCAGTGAACTTGGCGAGGCTGATGGAAAAATCTCCACGGATCGTGAACTTGACCTGAAAGACAGCAGCGAGTGACGAAGGCCAAGGTGCCTGGCACTGGAAAGCACCACCGACGACAAACGCAGGCAGAAAAAAAAAATCCTTCGCAGAAATAGAGTCGACGAAAACACTGATGACTGGGGGAGAACCCAGATTTCAGACGTTAGAGGCCATTAAATAATGATGAGGGAACTCTTCATTCGTTTACGATTCCAACATTTGCTTTTAAATTTAAATAAATCTGGCATATATGAACACTCGGAAAGACTGCTGCAAATCCTAATGCCACTAAATAAGCTGGATGGATCAGAATTGTTTTCGTTTCATATAAAAAACGCCGGAATAGGTAAATAAATAAAACTCCTTTTTAATAATAAAAAGATAAATAAAATAAAAAATATAATAAATTATAAATCCTCAGAAACTGGAAAATGCCGTTGGTTAAATTGAAGAAGGGATGACACATTATACAGATGTGGTAGAAAATTAGCTGACAGAAGTTTCCCCACCCTTTTCTACATTTTCTCATCTGTACCTATATTTATCATTTTTTCCATCTTACAACCTTAACTTCTGTTAACTAATTTTCTACAAGATCTGTGAATTAGGTTCGTCGCTTCTTCAACCATCTTTAAGTTCAACCAACGGCATTCCAATTTTATCAAGATTTATAATTTATTGTATTTTGTTTTATTTTATTTATTTACTTAATTGAATGATTATCACTCAGGAAAAAGCACAAATTAATTTTAATTTAAATTGGATTCCTTAATCTATAATAAAGCTTCGTAAATTTATCAAAATATAATTTAAAAACATCAAACTTGGTTACGTAAATGAAGAGCGCTAATCGTTTGCTAAACTGGTCGTGTGCATCCGCAGTATCGACAATTCTACTGAAAATTAAGTTATAAATCGATTTCTAAGCTTATAAAGTGGTAAATGTATTTGGATTTTCTTTTACATCAAAAACAGTTAAATACATTAGGATGATACTATTGAGGTGTTTGCCATAGACGATAATGTTGCAAGACTTAAGTGCAGAATTACGTCACCCCACTTGCAAATTCGAATTTTAATTTAATCTTATAGATATGCAAGTCATATTGTCAAGAAAATGTATTCCAATGTTGCTACGTTTTCACTAACTTCTGGTAACTATAGAAATATGCCTGCGAGAAGAGCCTTTTAAAATCGTGTTCCCATGTTAACGAATAAGGGAGTCGGCAACTGCAAAGGCCCACTTTCTAAACTTCTGATTCCCATGTTAACGAACAAATTAATAGTAGTTGTAATTGTGTACTGGATGTTTACAAAAGATTGCTACGGTTTGAAAAAATCGTAATTTGTTTGGCATGACAGCTGTTCAATTTAGAACTTGGCCAGTACTGACAATTTGCAGCTGTGCCATGAGCCAACTTTCAAGCATGTCCAGTTATATCCTTCGGGGAGGATATTAATGAAAAATAGGGGAGTACGGGTGATGTGATAATTCCTAAAACGGAGGCGGGGATTTTTTGATATTAAGTCATGTCAGAGAATTAACCCCCCTTTTTTTTAATCGATCATTCCAATCAGGAATCTAGATCTTACGGTTTAACTATACTCTGCGAATTTCTTCCGCAAAGAAAAACGAGTCATAAATTTTGAAATGGCAGGCAATTCAAATAAACCTTACAATTCTGCTGGTTTTGAATTATCAAATTTCCTCACTTCGAAAATCACTGTAAACACCTTATAAACCATGTTTGTTGAAAAGTAATTTTAATGGCGTTTAAACTGATTAATATTCTAGGAAGAACAAAGTAAATCGGTTTAATTTCTAAATTTCATGCGAATGCTTTATGCTATTTTATTTAGGAACTGATTTTTCGTTAGGAAATGCACAGAATAAACTTTGCGTTGTTTGCTATGTGACAAACGGTATCAAGTCCTTATTTGGCGATCATTCTAATATTAATGCTGAGCCTGTTCAACTGACTGGGCATAAAAATTTAGTATTGCGTATTATAAATAGCGTCAATTTCGTTTCTGGCTAACGAATAAAACATTCCCATTAAACAAACATAATGATCAAGTCGATCGACCTATAGTTGTTCATTGCAGTTTATTATCCGTTAATTTAAAAATATTATTTTCCTTCTTTAACAGATTAAAATTTCATATTAAACTTTATGGCTAGTTTTGTTCCTCGTCTTTAAAATTCTTTTTATCTTCTTTCTGCGTAATATTCAAGTAAAGTGAAAGCGTTTAATGAGCCAATAAAGAATTCTCAAAATGACTGCATCGTTTGTAAAATCACATATTAAAACGTCTACGATGACAGTTAAAATATCAGTATCCAATTGCTAAAATTTTTGAAATTTTAATGGCTTAGTGGGTAAGCTCAGAATAAATATTCACCACCACCCCCCCTCCAATCACCATGTTTCTCTGTTCCAACACGTTTTGCATATGGGAGCAGCGGGTAAATCGCATTGTTTCGAGGTCGACGTGGGCTCTGTTCTCGTTTTTCCCGATCCATGTTTGATAGAAGAGTTCAGGTGGAACCGTGTTACGCTCGCCACTCCGAAAGGAGCTCGACGTCTGTATACGCCCAATTTATCTCGTCTCACGTTATCAAATATGATATAATTGGAAACCAGTTTTGATGGGACGAGGAAATAATAAATGGAAAATCTGGGCGCAACATGCTAAAATAGATCTTAATCGTGCGCTTCAGTGAATCTCGGTGTCTGACCCCTTTTAATTCGAAGGTGAACTATGGCGAATTGATAAACTCGGACTTCGTTCGCTTCGTCCTTATTTTTCTTTTCTTTTCCTAATTTACTGAATTTTCAAAAGATGGATCTTTATAACAGTTGATTCGATCTCAAATCAGTTTAACTCAAATATGGATTTTTTTTTTAAATTTCGATCGTGAAATGAAAGATATTCTTCATTTTAAAGAAAAAAAATCGTCATAAATTAGTCTCAATTGTTTTTCAGTAATTTTTTTTAATTATCGAGATTCATAAAATAGATACTCCCCACCAAATGTATTTACTTGATAAGTGATACTAAATGATTAAAATTCTCTATCGAATTAGAAAATTATTCTGAACTACTTCAAATCTTTCACATTTCTGAATTGCATTTTCAGCGATAAAAATTTGTTCGAAATGGACCAACCAAAAGACATAGAATTCTACTTGACCTAATTTGCAGGAATAGCATTTTAAAGGGAGGCGTCTACTTTATGAATTTCAATACACCGTATTTATCCGAATATAAGCCGACCTGCCCGTTTTATTTTGGACATTTTTAATAGGAAAAACAAAATTCTCAAATTTAAACCGATTTTTTTTCCATGTAGTTAAGATTATTTAAATCCACATTTCTGCTCATTTCAAATGGATAGACATGGCTAGCCACGGTGTATAAGGTAAACGTAATCAAGTGATACAAACCACATACATTTCAAAACAATTTATTTAAAAAACTGAATACCATAAATTCTAGACGTTATTTGTTTAGATCTGATTAATTAGATAGCTATATTTCGACAAGTATAGGAATGTCCATAAACCAAGTGGTCAAGTA
>JAHWFO010017185.1:825634-860955 GCA_023313115.1 Rhysida immarginata
GGGGGGGGGGTAAGATATTCCACATTGTAGCCATAAAGGGGGGGAGAAAAAAATGCTATTTTTTGGTCACGTGGTTTATGGACGAGCCCTTAACACACTGCTTTCGTCGACACTTCCTACCCGTTCCAATCTATGCACATTCTAAAATGCTGTAAAATGTTTTTTTTTCATACATTTGACACGAAAGTGGAAAAATAATGCTTTACCGCAATACGCAAGTGATTCCGGGCCGTTCACAGCATAAAAAAATGGCGCCGATCAAAAACGTTTTTTTCCTGCCGTACGCGAATTTAAACCGACATCACTTTTTTCTAGTCAGTTTTCGGAAAAAAAAACCCCAAAAAACCTCGGCTTATGTTCGGGTAAATACGATATATGAATAAGCACCGACTTTCTAATGAATTCCATTAACCTAGTAAGACCCCTTGTAGCACATTGATACATCAACGTCCACTTTTTGTAAACATTGACGTTACATAATGCAAAAAAGAAAAAGAAAAAAAAAACATTAACAAAAGCCCACGGTAGCATATCCCAATTTATTTACATTTGACACCCAATACCCATTTAGAAATTTTTAGGAAAAAATTATTTTTTTGTAATTTAGCATCATTAATTTAACTTATGTTAATCAAACAACCTTAAACAATGTATATTTACTTCATGGGTCTTACGGGGGGGGGGGGGGGATAATGAATAAACAAAAAAACTACTCCCATTTTAAAATACGTTCGCACAAATTTCAGTACTAGCATGTATTTACGATCTTCGTATTATAGGAGAATATAATGCGTATTTTGTATCCATAATTTAATTATATATTAAAGAATCTCTTATATTTATTATATCTCAAATATGAAAGTTGTTTTATACGATGGTATATAAATTTTTTAATTTATCTTAAGACTGGAAAGAAGTCTCCGCTGTTATTTGAGCTTCTCGTTAGAATAGAATATTCAAATATCATGAACGATAGCGCTTATTTATTTCCAATTTTTTTTTTAATTTTCAAAAACGATAGATTAAGTGGAAAATCCCCAAAAGCTCATACTAATTCTGGATTCGTTAATACTCACGAAAAAAAACAAAAAAACAAAACTGAGCTAAATGGTAACACACTAGGAGCATATACTTTCAATATAATTTCTTATGTCAGCTTAAGTATAGCGGTCCGGATAACCAATTTTTTAGAGACGGATAAACCATTGCTTTCATAACAAATTACAGTATATTGAAAGCATATGGTGCTTGTGGTTAACATTTCGTTAAGCGTTATCTTTACTTTCCGTAAGAATCCTCAATTAATATGAGCCTTATTATATTAAAATACACATCTAAGTATATAACCAATTTACAATACTATTGGTTAATTGGCAGCTCAATATGAAGAGTCTATAAATTCCACTTATTTAATGCGCTGTAAAGTTATAGAAAAGAAGCCGAAAAACGCATCAATTTAAGCTTCTAATAAAGTTTAAAACAAAAATACATTTGCACTTCAACAGGACTCCTATAAAAAAGCGACAATAAAATTTAAACTTTTTTTTTTAATTAAATAAACATGTTCTCACGATTAAATATTATATTTCCGAGAGGAAAATAAGTTTCCAACAGGTTCCCGTCGTCCCCCATTTCTCAGGAATGAGTTGGTCTCCTTCAACAGCTTTTCCCTCTGCTTATCACTCCCCGTCCATCACGAGGCCCTAATCACAGGGAAGAATGCGGCAGTGACGTCGGCGTCTTGCACTTCCGGCCACTGAGAAAAACTCCCACGCTCACTTCCAGCGATTGCAGAGGATGATGTTCATAATAGCACGGATGGGAGGAAAGAAAAGTTACATGCAAAGTTTATTTCAACTAGATCTTTCGTTATAAATCTAAATATAGCCGAACTGCTCGCACATTCGGCCTTTGCAAAGATGCGCATGTACGAAGATCCTGCTCTAGTAATTTCGAAATAAAATTACTTTTTATACAACACCTCCCGTTCTGCTTTATGCATAATTTAAAAGTCAGAAAATGGAAACTGATTAGTATAAGGAGATAGACAAGCACAGGGGAGCTAATTTTTTCCCACGCGGAACCCGAACCTTGAACTCCCATTATGAAGATGGCAAATACGAACGATTAAGTAGATTACCTTCGTCGGGGAGCGCGAGAACTTTTTTTTCCCTTTTTCTCTCAGATGCTAATTAGACAGATGAGAACATTCTCATCTAGAAAAGAAAAAAATTAATGGGGATAAAAGAACCGCGAAGGTTGAGACGAGGAAGATTCTACATTAAATTAGAGGTTTTTATCATACACGGAATCAGTGTAATGGTTGCTTGGGAAAATGGCCTTGTAACATCATATGCTAAAACTCGGTTCAAATTCTTGTCGGGTTAATTAAATTAGGCTTATTGGAAAACATTTGAAAAACTTTTGCTTTCATTGCTCTTTATTAAAGGGACAAACTTAGATGCAAAGGAATCTTTATTTTATTCATATAGTGAAGTTAATCTTAACATCGAATTATCCAGTACTAAAACATCCTTAATTATCTAAATGCGTTTTTAAAATTACTTAAAAAATAATGTCGTTAAGAATGAGTGGCATTTTTCATATGAACACTGAAAAACGACTAGTCCTCACTCTCACTTTTTACTTTACACAGCATAAACGCCAAAACTGTCACTTGGACAACAGTTCTGGAGCTGGACTGTGAAAACTTAAAATATACGGTATTTAAAAAGTTACGTCAAATTACAAGAGCAAGTCATCATCCGTGGAGAACAAAAGTTGCGCGCTTTAATGGCTACGGCCCAATGGGAAATCACCTGACAACTTTCTTAAGAGCCTTTCTCCTCTGGCTCGAGGGTCAAATGGCAAGAGCGCTATTAATTTGAACTTTCTGCGAAAGGCAGCGAGTGGCTCCAACGTCAACCCATAAAAGATTAGACCCAAGTCATTATAGGTGTCACGAAAATTTCAGGCGTCAACAATAACCTTTATTGCGTTTCCCAACTTGTACAAAGGCGAAGTTCGCCAGCGGCGCCATTACAAACTTCATCTTGGGCGAGGGAACAAAAGGTCGCTACCCCTATCGACGTATCGGTATTCTAACCCTTTGCTGCCTTACCTAAGAATAGTCTTACCTTATTGTGCTTGCAACCCCATCACAAAAGCTTCACAGTCGACCAGACAGCGTCGAAAGCCTCGGAGGGGGACTCGTTAAAATGACGTGCAATAAATACCAAAGCCTTAATATTAAACGTGGAATTTTACTTTGCCTTTCTGTATGAAGAATTCGTTTACATAAAAATGCATCACAACTAAAAGTAGAACTAAGCCTATTAACATTCACGTGGAAGGAACAAAAAGCTCCACTATCACAGAAAATAATAAAAACGACAACATAAAAGTTCTTTTTTAAAACTCTTTATTAATTCTAAGTGGAATACATTTTGAAAATTTAAAACTTCTTATTAGGCCCTTATAAAACGTTAATCTTTCTATTTTTACTAAAAATATAACATAAACTAAACACTAATTAAGAAATTAAAAATCCAGTAGCTAGCATTCCAAGCAAAAAGAAAACTACAACTTAAAAGTGGCCGTTGACCTTCCTTCTTGATCCAGTATGGCTGGCTAAAGAAGAAAAAGAAAGTTTTTCTATAGATTCGAAATTAGGAATAAAAAAGTAAGTCTACCGACCGCGATTCATTTCTAGTTTACGTTGAAAATTTATCAGGGAAATCAAATAGGACTCTAAATTCCATTAAATTTTTAAAAGGCGGCGATAGAGCCTCTCGAAACACTTATCTGCCACGTGCAAAATTTTATCACATAAAATCATTTAAATGAAAATTGTATATCATGGTAAAAAGCGTTTTAGGCGTAAATGATTATGTTAAGGCTACGATTAAACTAGAAATGCTCGCAAAAACAGAAAGTTTGAGATAGAAAAAAAAAACCGCTATCATACCTACTGCCACGTGGCAGAGCGAGAAAGAGAAACGACCTAACACCACCAGCTGCTTTCCTCCGATTGAAGATGAACAAAACGACAAAGAAAGGAATAGCCAGAATTGGCGGGAAAAAACAACCAATGACGAACGGGATTAAGGAGGAGGGGGGGCCAGATTAGATATCGTGGAAAGTTCGAGATGTGCTAAAGGTCAAGGAGAGAGAATGTCACATGAGGCAGGGGGGAAGTGACTCATTATCAATAGAAGAATGTACAACAGGAATTCCAATATTTTTATTTATTTGCCATAAAAAGGAAAAAAAAAAAGCATAGCTGCCTGCCTTTTCTAATGATTAAGAATAAAAATCCCTATGGCTTCAATTATATTAGCGAATACCTTCGGAGAATTAGTAAAAATAAATAAAATAAACAAGGTTTTTAATATTTTTTTTCCAAGTGAATCAATCTTCTATTTTAAGGCAATGGATAATCTTGAAGAAATTTGAAATTCTTAAATAAAATACTGGACACTAACTAAATAATTTAAAAAATATCCTTTTAAATTCCCGAATTTCTTAATGTTCGCCTTTCCATTCCATTTGCGTTACGGGCATTGTACGTGACCTGATCTTTGTACTGATTGAAGTATCGACCTCTAGGTCTCATGAAACAAACATTCATGCCCACGGCGGAATTCGAACCTGCGATAAACTCGACAGAGCAGGCATTAATGTTTTATTACATTTTATTCTCCTGTTAGATTTTATTGTGTTATTACATTTAATATTAAAAAGTTCTAATTAAAGAAACGAATAAATTGTAACATTAATGAAATACTTTTTTTTGTTCGCTCAAAATAAGTTTTATTGTAATATTGTATTTAAGAACACAGAACGAGACAAGCACATGCTATAAAGTCGACTTCGAATAACGTTTGGCTGTAAGCAGTCATAAATTTTCACATTATATAAAGGTTTAGAAATTCTGCACAACTTAAAAATCGCAATGCACAATTACGATGCGTTATAAATTACAATTCAAGTTTAGCACTCATTCTTTATTTGATGTCAACATACAAAAGGCTTTCCAAATCTGAAATGCATCCATATTTATTAGAAGCACCTCTATAATAGCTACTTATAAGAATGCACGCTTGGTCTGTATTACGTTTATCCGGCTGTCCGCCGTTTGAACGATAATTAGAAAGAGGATAAATTTTTCAAATTCTATTTCCCCCAATACCAACATCAAAATTTTAGCTCAGCTATATTAACTTTTCAGGCGTTTTCGTGGATCTTTCAAGTCGATCGCACAGTTTAGAATACAAATGGAATGGCATGTCATATAACAATCGATTCGTAGTGAGGAGGCGACAATGAATAAATTGTTACTTTCTGTTTATCTTTTAAGTATTGTTGACGTGAGCTTGCGCATGAGACGATCGCTTTGTCGAAGCAGGATTGCTCAATTGCTCATGATGCATTAATAAATGTACTTCTGCGTTACAGCTAAAGCTCCTTCTTGGAATGTTTGCAAGATTTTATTATTGGAATTGTGGTAGAGAATTTGCAATACAATAAAGGGAGAACAGAGTTTCCGACTAGTTTCGCTATTTATTCCCGGCTTTATCAAGGATACACACAAGAGGCTTCACGCTCTTATATACAGAAATACACTACATGATCAAAGGAGTTGTGGCACCTGTTGTTCTACCGTAAAGCCGCAAAAAGCTTCAATCAGTTGTGTGTAGGACCACCCCGAGCTACTATCACTGCCTCCACCCTACGTGGCATACTGTCCACAAGTTTACGGAATGTGTCCACAGGTATTGACCTCCATTCCTCGAGGAGTGTCGTGGTCAGTTCCTGGACAGATGTAGGGCGAACCATCCTGGATCTCACACGTCGTTCCAATTCGTACCAAAGATGTTCGATGGAGTTGAGATCAAGCTCTGGGCGGGCCAATCCAGTTCTTCAACCCGCATCTCGTCAAACCAGTCAGATATGGATCTTGCTTTGTGGCAAGGCGCATTGTCGTGCTCGAAGAGGAACGGCCCGTCACCGAAGTGTTCCCACAGTGCTGGAAGTGCCCTGTTATCCAGAATGGTCCTGTAGCAATCAGCATTGAGGTTTCCGTCCACCTTGATGAGCAGGCCCAGTCCAGTCCCACAATTACGGTAGGTGTTCACCAGTCCTGGTCCCAACTCCTTTGATCATGTAGTATATGGTACAGTGGAAATAAATGATTGGATAAAATGCAACATATGGTATGAAAAAGTCAATGAGTAATACAGTCTGGGTCCAATGATTGGAGAAAGTTAGAAGCTAAAATATACAGGGTAAGAGAATGGCTACAATAAAGGGATAGAACACACTAACTGGATGAAAACAAAAATAATGATTGGATAACAAATAACATACTAATATAGAAAAAAAAAACTTAAAAAATATAAATTAATCAAGAACAATTGATGTATAAAATCAAGAAGTAAATGATAAACAAATTAATAAAAAAAAGTTTACAGTAAATCTGATACAGAATTAAGAATAAGAAATATGTTGAAATCACTTTGACAATTAAGGAGAAGATCTGGTGAGGAGTTTTTGGCTTTACAAATTTCTATAAATTCCAGAATTGCAGTCTTGAATGGGTCTTTACAATAATGGAGAATGGAGATCTTTCTTTGGTGCGTGTCCAGTAATGGCGAGGTGGTTAGCATAATGGGATTTGTCATTTTTCTTTTGGTAAGAGGCCATATGCTCATTAAAACGGACAGTGAAGTTGCGGGATGACAAACCAATATAAAACTTGTCGCAAAACGATATACTCCGGAACGGGAAAAGTTAATGGTTTTAGAACGGGTGGGAGGGTGAGAGAACGGAAGGAAATCTAGAGACCAAACGAAGAAGGGAAATTAGTTAAACGGAAGAAGTGGGGACCAAGAAAGAGTAAGGATACCCATTTCTTGGGCGGAATTAGGGTTTAGGAGGTGAGCGAAACTAGTCAGAAACTCTGTTTATTGTATTGCAAAGTCTCTATCGATTTCATTGCTAGAAGCAATAAGGCCTATTAAGGACTCACAATTTAATGATTTTATTATTGCTTACAACGCAAAATTATATATCAAGATGGTGTAAAAAGTATTTATTTATTTTAATTTTTATTTATTTATTGTAATCCAATTCGTCCATCCAGGGGCTGTTATGACCAGAGGCCGACGAGTTGGTCCCTGATGGACCTGGATTCACGACTGCTGTATAATCGTCGCAGCAGCCAGGGGGGTGAAGATCGTGACTCACTGATACAAGAATAATTAGGCAAATTAAGAATTGCACTGTATGTATTCTAGATCGTAATTGTAGCTTCAAAATTAATACGCCGTTGAAGCTATTTGCTTTCATTTTTCCATTTTGCTTCCAGTGCGACTTATAGTCCGGAAAATACAGATCTTTTTTTTTTCTTCCTTGAACCATCTCGAAAATAGTGACTTGTGATGATGGAACGAAGAAGGCACTCTCTAAAATAGTCATTCAGATTAGCGCCACCTAATTTCTCTCAACTTACACAACTTTTCAACAAACACATCTTTAAGGAAGCTAATTCACCAGCACTAAAAATTGGATTGAAACAGTAAAATTGGAAATAAATGTCAAATAGGCAACTTTGAATAGTCTAAATAATTAACTTAAGAAAAGAATTTGACTTCTAAAAATAAAAAAAAGCAATTTCATTTCGTAAAGGGCAATTTTCTGCAAGACGAAACGAACAAACTATAAGCGGGGGCGGGGCTTACCCCCAGGTTTCAACAGTTAAAGCGAAATATTGCATTTTAAGCGCAATAATTTACTTTCTTAGAGGAAGCCGTCAGGATAACCACAGTCTAATTCCTTTCCTTTCGTGATGCTATCATCTTCAATAATTTTTCCTCCAATCTAATTTTCTTCCGTCGAAGTTTCTCTCATTTCTTCCAAGTGGTTTTCACCAGTGGCAGAATCAATCGATTTGAATACGTGTTTTCCAATAAAATGCCAGTGATTAAGATGAGGCTTTCTTCGAATGGGTATTTTAATCAAATGAAACCCCTTTTATTTCTTTTTTTATTACTTTAGCGCTTACACCAAGGAAATTCAAGTTCCACGCCGAGAGGAAAGGCGAAAATGAAGGGCGAGGGAAAAGCTCTCGCTGGCAAAAACAGTGCGCCACAGATGGAAAATTTCCAGACTAGAAAATACATTTCGATAAAAATCTTCAACTTGCAGGAAAGTTTCAGTGCAGACGTTTCTTTTGTCAGCATTACAAAGTGAAGCTAATATATCAAACCTTTAACGTAGAAAGAATCATGTTTTAACACCGATATGCATTTTTGTCCATTTTTATTGAGTTACCCATAACAAATTACGATATATAACGCAATTACGAAATTTTTTCCCGTGATTCAATTTCAGCATATTTTCCTGAATCGTAGACAGTTCATTGTTAAAAACTTATCGTTCTCCACTTTATATTTTGCTGCGCTAATTCACCACAAATCGTTTTTGCTTGAATATACTTTTAAGTTCCTGGAATTGCCCGTAAACATATAATAAAACCTAACAAGGTGGAGAATGTCAAATTCTGTTCGAAATGTCAGCAGTTCTCTAGAATTACAGTTTGTTTGTTTATTTGTTTTGCTTTTTGTTTGTTTTTGTGAAGGCTCAAATTCGATTAAACTTTTTGTGTACAATCTTTTTTGCAAATTTTACACAGAAAGAACTGGATCCGTCTATATTATTTAACAGTCACCGATACAGTATTTAGTTGCTAAATTTTTAAAATGGTTTTTATGTAAATGTTGGAGTTTTAACGTTTAAAGAGTCTCTGATTTCGGAATTAAACTTAGAATGTTTTCATCGCCATGTAAATGGGGATTCTATACAGTTCATTACAAAAAAAGAATGAAATATAACTGTCATTTCTGTTAGATGAGTAAGAACTGAGCATTCTAAATTGATTAATGCAAACAGAACAAAACATGCTACAGAAAGAAACGCAATTGATCAAAGCTAAAGTTATTTTCATATTCTTCACTTGGTCTCTTAAATTTTCGTTGCGATTAAATGGATAGAATTAAATGAGGAGAAAAAAATTATTCTAAGCTAAAAGATTAAATGTCATTCTATTAGCATGGAGTGGAAGCAGAAGTTTCTGAAGCGCATACAAAAGTCACGAGATAAAATTCTTCCATTTGAAAACGATTAGGAGACTCTCGGGAAGGAGTAGCAGATCGGAGTTTCTTAAGTAAAAACCAAAGCAGTTCTTCTAAGCTTCGAGTAATCCCAACTCAACCGTTTTTACCCCTCGTCTCCTCCCTTACTCTTCTTCTGTCGAACTTTGTGAAAAGAAAGGATTCTTTGCTTCAATTTTTATCCATTACTTTCTCGAGCGGAGTACAAATTGGCGTATTTAGAGAAGAACGTGATTTCCACAGATGCCAATTCCATCGGCGACGATGGGGCAAAGAGCCAAAACAGACCGAAAAAAAGAAAGAAACCAAAAAAAAAAAAAAGAAAGAAGTATATTACCGAATGACAAAGAAGGAAGAAAAGCAGAAGAAGAAAAAAAGAAGAGGAGTAGGAGGAGGAGATGGAAGAACCATTCAAAAGGGAGCCGTTTCCTTATGTTGGAGGCGCTTGTCAATTTAATTAGCCCCGCCGTGATTCACCAGGGGTCGACGTCTGTTTTCTCCCCATTAAGATAAGACCCCGATTGCTGGCGGAGTTCACCCTCGGTTTTTTCCGTGGAGCCATTTAGGCCTGAGCAGTGATCGGGTCTTGAGCTGATAACGGTCTGTGACATACTGCACGTGGGGGGACCAAACACTAAATGTGGACAAACTGTCTGGAACTTCCATGGCAAGACAAACAGAAAAGTTCTTTCCCATTTGTACTAATGTGTCAAAATGTTTAACGAAAGTAAAGCCGAAATACCCACTGACAAATACGCATTTAATATTGTGTTAATACTCCGTTACTCAAAAGTTAATCAAGTTAATCTTGAATTAAAACTTTTTTTATAGTTTTTGTTTATAGATTTTACTAGCAGTGGCAATACAAAATAAGCAAAAAAATCGCATATAAAATTACCTGTTTTAATTTGAAAGCCAATCGTGATATAAAGTATGGAAATCACACTTAGAGAGGTGGTGGAGACATTAAGGTATATAATGTGCTGAACTTAAGCTATAGCTACTTCAGCAATCAGAAGATGGCCAAAGACACCATCTAAGCGATGAAATGAGGTGGAGAGCAATCTACAGGTTCGAGGCACGCCAAAGTCAAAAGGAAGTAGCAAGATGGCTTAAAGTGGATCGCAGTGTTATCAGCCGATTCTGGTACCAGTTCCAAACAACCCAAACCATCTGTAGAAGGCTTAAGACGTCCATGGACAACATCAGCTAGAGAAGATTGATTTCTGATTTTAAACGTAAGACGCCACAGGACGTAACAGCACGCCTCGTGGTGCGGGCCTTACAGCAACGACTGGAAGAACTGTTTCCCGACAAACAGCACCTAGTAGAAAGTGCTGGAAACCGTTTGCACGACAATGCACCATCTCACAAGTTCATCATTGTGCAGGAATTTTCTCACCTGATTAGGAATTGGTGTATTATCGTGCAACAGCTACCACTTTCCATTGTCCAACAATTCTTATCTCACGCGATGACAAGAGCTCACAAACACACTTTATGCAAATGAACGCCCACAAGTCAGAACTGGTCAAAACTCAATGAAGTTTCGTATGGGTGGGGCCCAAGGTCGTTGCTGCGTGATTCCGTTTGTCACGCAGAGATGGCGCCATTTGTACTGTTTTACGGGCGGCAGTCCTGGAACATTTTGAATAAACTGTGCATCTATCTGGCATTTACCCCAAGACTTTCGGGAATATAAAAATTCTGGAGATAGCTCGAAATATAAATAATTGATATTATGCGCTACTAATCGTACTAAATATCAACAATGATGAGGGAGGGCTTTGTGAAAACAGTTATATAATTTATATTTTTACATATTTTATGTTTCCCGATAGCCGGTTTAATTCAAAAATATGCAGCAATCAAGGGTTAATATCCATTTCAAAAAATCCATTTCCTATGGGTTACTACCATGGAGATACTGCATATCGAATTTCACTCCTTTACCACGTAGATCACTTGGTCCCCTCGTATCTGAGAACCCAGTGGGCCAATCAAAACAAAACTAAATAGTGACGTCGTATCTTTTAATGTATTACTCGTCTTTATACGTCGTATACTTGTCAACAAGTCAGGCAACCGAAATGCCCAGGACCGATAGGATTTTAAGGCATTCGAGAATAAAAAGGAAAGTATTTGATTTCTAAAGAAGTCTTTGGTTGTTAAAATTAGATGAGGTTGCTAAGGAAGCCTCTGGTTGGTAAGCAAGGCCTACTTATGAGGGAAATACATAGTTCAAACAGATTAAAACTATCTGAAAAGTTTAATGCAGAAAGTAGCATATCTCTATAGATTAAAACATGTAAGAATCCTTTAACGTGCAAGCATTCCAATTTAATGAAATAAGCGTTAATTGTTGAAGTGTTCTGTGTAAGGGTGAATTGCTTCATAAACAATTGCTAACGCTTTTCTACGTAGCCATATACTATACGCTCCAAGATACCCGCATGGTGCTAGAGCACTAGATGTAGAGAGTAGCGACATCCCTTTATACCGCCAATCCTCGTCTTTCATTGGTTCAAGGGCAGTCACGAGGTCCATGGCAGCCATTGTTGTGGCAAAAGCAATTACGCTCGCCGTTCGTTTAGCTTATTTTGCCATGCAATCAGTGCTGTACTTTACTGGTTCTGCCCCCTTACTGGTTTTTGGTACGCCCCGGGGGCCCCCCCCCCCCTCGCTACGGCTCTGAATGCAGTATACGTATATGTATTCATCTATTTCAGTTCCATGTTCGTTTTTTATTTTAAGATTTTTTATGAATGCCGGGTCTTACAAGATTTATAAATATAAAAATTTTCTGTCTAAAGAAAACGACCTTGAACCGGCATATTTATTAAGTGCGGAAGAAAAAGTAAAATAAATAAATAAATAATTATAATAATAAAATAAAAAAAGGATGAAGAAAATTGTATTGTGTTTGATAAAGGTGACAAAAATTTAGAAACGTGTATAAAAATACTAATTTAACAAACAACATCCACATTAATATACTGTACTGGAAAAACAGTCTTTGTATTATTTAGCAGGGTCAATAATAAGAGTAGCTCAGGTAAATAAAAGATACAGGAATATGACAATGGTGATTCATCGGCTGGAATTAAATCTTTAAAAAAAATTACGGAATTAAATTCATATATTAATTTTGAAACAAAAGGTAAAATTGCCTATTTGTTATTGTCTCCAAATTAATTTACGAACTTGAAAAATGAATAAGAGTGGATATCTGGTGAAAGAAGTATACAAAACCCTGCAAACAATATTTCTTAATCATCTCATGGCTCCGTTTACCCGAATTGTCATAACGTTTATGAGAAAATTATAAATGTTTATTTTATGAAATATTTTTCTTCTTAATCCATAAAAAAATGTCATAAATATACTGGCATGAGAAGCGCTGCCCATAAATTATAATTTTTAATAAAAATCTTCAGCAAATAAGTTATTATTCCATTAAATGTATAGATCACTTTTTGCCTTCTCTAGATCTGTTAAAAAATCTACAAACGAGATTTAATTATTATATAATTCAGTATTAATTGAATTAATTCATATTTAAAAAAAAGGATAATTGAATTAAATTAATAATTGTGATATTTTAATGATTTCCATAAGGGAAAAATTAGCAACTAAATAGATGGAATGTATTGTTTTTTTGTTTTTTTTTTTAGATTGATATGCCTAGCATTAATAGCTATAATATTAACTTTATTCTATTATAACGCTAGGCATATCAATCTACAAAACTTTTAATCTCTCTAGTTTTAATTTTTAGTTGCTAATTTTTCCCTTATGGAAATCATTAAAATATCACAATAAGACATAACTCTATTATCAATTCTATAACTTATGTATTAAGTTAATAAATTTATCTGGGATTGATAAGCTTTCTGTATTTATTTCTGTCTTATACAAACTATAATTCGAGTCGGTATATCTTGGATTTCCTATAGCGCAGCATTAGGAAGATTGCTTTTTGCCATAACAATGGCGCCGAGGCAGAAGTTGTCGCTACTCTCTACATCTCGTGCTCTACCAACGCCTCCTATATAGGAGGCGTTGGCTCTACATGGTGCACTGCAATAGCGCCCCTCTAGCGGGAAAAATTCGTACTTGAGGGTTGTAAACATCCACGTGTTTCACTCACATGCCCATTCAAAATGAATGTGCAAGTGAAATGCAACTTTAAATCAATTGTTGACTGGGAGCAATTGTTTAGGCCAAAAATTTTTAGTGGTGTAAAAATACAATTTAAATCAACATAACACAATTGTAGTTATAACTAAAATTGCAATTTTATAATTACGAGGGGCGATTGATAAATAAGGTCTCCATGGCTGTAACTTTTTTATTTGTTAACCGATTTTCAAAATTCTTTTTGTATCTTATACTCACATTTGTCCTCTATGTAATGCACTATTCACTTTTCGACGTAGTCCCCATCCCTTTCCACGCATTGCGCCAACGCGTGCTAGTTGGGTGAACCGTCGGAGAGGAATTCCGGAGTTGTTACAGACACCAGGATTGAATAGCAGCTTTGGACCCTCTTCTGGAGCACGATAACGTCCGCCCGCACACGAGTCACCACACATCAGAGACGTTGCAGCGCCTACAGTTCAAAGATGAAAAATTGCAGTTCAAAAATGAAAGACTTTCACCACTTCCCAAAGAAGAAAGAGCCCCTTAAGGGACATGAGTTGGTTCTGACGGCGAGGTAAACGCTGCCATTCAATCCTGGTGTCGACAACAACTCCGGAATTCATCTCCGACGGGTTCACCCAACTGGTCACGCGTTGGTACAATGCGTGGAAAGGGATGGGGACTATGTCGAAAAGTGAATAGTGCATTACATAGAGGACAAATGTGAGTATAAGATACAAAAAGAATTTTGAAAATCGGTTAACAAATAAAAAAGTTACAGCCATGGAGACCTTATTTATCAATCGCCCCTTCTACATTTGTACAGCATGGTATTTTTTGTTTACGCCACCAGAGTGCGCCACACGTTAACAGAGTTAAGGTGTCTAGGAGCGTATTGAAGCGAACAATTAGCTACTAGCTATTGTTAAAATTTGCAGAACACAAATTAACTCTTGATAATAAAAGGCGTAAGTAATTACATGCCATATCTTAGCATTGAAAGTTTCCAATGGTTCAATAATGGTATCTTTAAAAAACGCATCATGGAACCAATTTCATCATTAATCTTACGTTACATTCATTGATGGCACGTCATTCCAAGTCGTTTTGATATATTTTAGCATTGAAAGTTCCAATGAACCATAATGGTTCTACTATATCCAGGTTCCTTTAAACCAATTTCGACTATCATTAATTTGACCTTTAATTCATGACACATCATTTGAAAGTTATTTGATATATTACATGCCATATATTAGCATTAAAAGTTCCAATGAACCATAATGGTTCCACTAAATCCAGGTTCCTTTGAATCAATTTCGACTATAATTAATCTTACGTTACATTCATTGATAGCACGTCATTCCAAGTCGTTTGATATATTACATGCCATATTTTAGCATAGAAAGTTCCAATAAACCATAATGGTTCCACTAAACCAGCTGCCCTTGAACCAATTTCGACTATCATTAATTTTAGGATATATTCATTCATTACACATCATTCCAAGTTGTTTGATATATTAGATGCCATATCTTAGCATTGAAAATTCCAATAAGCCATAATGGTTCCACTAAATCCAGGTTCCTTTGAACCAATTTTGACTATCATTCATTTTACGTGATATTCATGCATGACACATCATTCCAAGTTGTTTGATATATTACATGCCAGATCTGAGATTTGAAAGTTCCCCTGAACCATATTGGTTCCATGAAACCACATACCATTAATTTTACGTTAATATTCCATCATGACATGTTATTTCAAGCTGTTTGATATAATGCATGCCATATCTTAGCATTGAAAGTTTTCCAGTGAACCATAATGGTAACACTAAACCACATACCCTTGAACCAGTTTTGACTGATATTGACCATCAAGGAAGACGATCACGTGTCTTCGCTAGATTCACAAGCCTTTTCTCTGCTTTAGCTATGGAATGCCAAATAGATAACAGCATTTGGCAGTGCACAGGCCATTTATACATGGAACTGTATAGTGAAAAACGTGGTCCCTTATATTATTTTTGACCTTTAGAACCGGAAGTAGTTCACCGATATTTTTCCATCTACGAACTCAGTCTTCCGATTTCCCTGAGTTGTTGAATTGCGAAAACGGAAGTCGAAAATTCGGAAGCGTTCGAAAGCTAGAGCACCAACAGACAGAAGGACAGACAGACAGACAGACGGACGAACGCACATTGTGAAAACATAAGTACCTATCAGTCCTAATAAACGGTGCTTTGAAACCCAATGAATCATTTAGGCTAACTCTGTACATTGCGACAAAATACTGGACATGGGTGAAAAGTATCTCCCTTACAGTGAGCGACATTATTTCATTTGTCATTGTATAATTAGCAGGGCAACAGAAAATGCAAGGTTTCGTAGAATAACATCCCTTAGTTGCAATGCCATCTGGAGTAGAAAAAAATCATTTTCTTTGGAATTATCATTAATTAATTATGTTTCGATTAGATGACTTTGAATGATTTACACAATGCTTGTAGAGATGAAAAATAAACAACGGTAAAAAAAAGTGTCGATAATTTTTTTTTCTTTTTCACTAACGATCGATTTTCACGATAACGACTACTATTATGCGTTGATTGCACTTTTAATACTTTTCCAGTGCAATGTTAATATTCTTTTTTTTTATTTTTCCTTCTTAAATTTTGCTTGGCTTAATTTAGGCGCGATATTGAATAGATATTTAAAACTTACTGAAAAATAAGAATTTTAGAATGTTATAGCAATTAGCAATAAATGAACAAACACAAAAAAAAAAAAATATACAATATATCTTTAATTCTTGGTTTAAATAGTTTTAATTCGAACTATCTATCTACTTTAGGTGAGAATTCAACCAATAGAACCAAACAGATGAAACGATTATCGCAAATATATAGTACCTCACAAAAATTCTATAATAAGGATTACGTGTGTCCCTGTAAGGCTCCACACGTCTAGAGACAGTTTATTAGGCATAAAATTGTAAAATTCTAATGTAGTTGATGTATACAATTTTTGAATCATTCGCGAATATAGTACCTTTTATTTATGTACAATATTTATATTTAACGAATTTAAATTTTTTGCCAAAGTTCGTCATTTTGTTAGTGCCATTAAGGTTTCTCATAGCATAAGCGAAAAAGAAGTTGAAATTTTGATTTATTTGTTAATTTTATTTATTTATTTTATTTTTATTTATTTATTTATTTATTTATTGAAAAACCGGCACGTGGAGATATTGAAGTATTCCTTCCCTTTTGTCAAGGCACGAAAACAGCACATCTGCATGTTAAACACCGAAAAAGCTGTCACGACATCGGGAATGAAGGATAAACCAAGGAGAAACAATTTTTTAGATGTCGAAGAGGCGTAGCAAAGACTTTTCTAGAATGTTGACAATATTACCTGCATACGATGGCTCGTTAAAAAGTAGCGTAAATTTGCTTGACCTGAAAGATTTTTTTTAACAATGCTGTCTTGTGGAAGATGCATGAATTTTTATATTTTGATTAACTTACCCACCAAGTTAACTGCTCTGGTGAAGTAAAAGAACTTAAGATGCAAGCAGTTTTGTTTTCAAGTTTATTTTTAGCAATAACTATTTTGCACATTTATAAGTGTAACATACATTATGTGATGCGAGGGGTAATCAAAAAATAAGGTTTCAAAGCCTATAGTGAAACGTGTACATTTTATTTCCTACAATCAATATAGCCAACTGATAGTACATACATTAGGTTATTTTTAGACATAATCTCCATATCGGTTTAGGCATTTGTCGGCTCGTGGGATGAGTTTGAATATTCCCTCCTGGTAAAAATCCTGTCCTTGCCTGTTCAGCCAACACCACCTAAACAGAAGGCCTGATAACGGAAACGTCATACATTTTTACATCATCATTAGTCGACCATTGTTAATCCTATTTCTACCAATAATAAGCCCGAAATTTGGTCGACTAATGGTGATGTAACAATGCATGACGTTTCTGTTATCAGGCCTTCTGTCTAGGAGGTGTTGGTTCATCCACGTTGTCGCGAAGTGTTTCACCTCCTCGTCGGTCTCCTAGGTGCTCCTTCAAGTGAGGAAAGAGGTGAAAGTCGCTTGGAGCGAGGTCCGGGCTATAGAGAGGGAGTTCGATGATGTCCCAGAGAAACTGCTTTAACAACGTGGTGGTCTTCTGGGCTGTATGAGATGGTGGACTGTATGTGAAGGAGGATGACGCCCTCGGTGAGAAGTCCTGATTGCTTCGTGACAACGTGGCCGTTTCCTCCTGATTGCTTTGTGATTGTGGCTGAACAC
Source organism: Rhysida immarginata (assembly GCA_023313115.1). Classification (NCBI taxonomy): domain Eukaryota; kingdom Metazoa; phylum Arthropoda; class Chilopoda; order Scolopendromorpha; family Scolopendridae; genus Rhysida; species Rhysida immarginata. The sequence continues at coordinate 843,264 of JAHWFO010017185.1, forward strand.
ACAAGGAGGGAATATTCAAACTCATCCCACGAAACGACAAGTGTTTAAACCGATATGGAGACTATGTCGAAAAATAACCTAATATATGTACTATAGTTGGCTGTATTGGTTGTATGAAATAAAATGTACACGTTTCATTACAGGCTTTGCAAACTTACTTTGATCACCCCTCGTAGAATAAATGACGTGTTTACACCCAGAATCCAATCACACACGTTGTTGTCATCTTTCACATACCACTTCAGTTTTATTGGCCAGACTGCCTTTGACACCCATAGCACTTCAACTCCACTCTTACAAAATTCAAAAAGAAAAAAAACTCTCCATGTATGAGCCTCGAACCATAGACTCCTAAATGAAATAAACTTTCATGTATGATTGGATGACTTCTTCACGTTATATGATTACTACATTTTGAACATGTATGATATCACACATGTTTTTATAACCTGTTAAAATCCTCATATACGCTCACGATCGATTGACTTTCACCAAGTACTCTAGAGTTAATTAATTAATTTCACCTTTATTCAACATATTCAACAGCATGAATCATGAACAAAACAAGAAAGAAACGACTATTTGATGTCGGAGAAGATCGGCAGGCAACAGAGCACTATTATTACTAACCTTACGGGAAAATTGATTGTGTAACCTTGTGTTCAAAATTTTACAGTGTGAACACCTCACTTTTTCGATAAAACTTGAAACACTCATGTAACCTTGATCAGGTTTAAACGATTAAAATCAAGAATTGTGGTGTGAACAGGTAGGCCTATTCCAGTTGTCCTATTAAAATTATTGGTGTCGAACTCAATACATGTACTTTGGTACATGCATGTATTATGTGAGCACACAGCTGTTAGGTCAAAGTCGAGGTGCATCGAATGGTATTTCAAGAGAACTTAAATGGACAAAATAAATAAGCACACTTCGTCCATTTAATCTAAAACTCGGTGAGTCAGAGCGCATTAAATCTACTTGGGAGTGGGTTTACCGGAGCTCAAAAAAAGTTGAAGGTAATGGGGCACCACCCAACTTTATCCAATTCTGTCCCGCAATTTCAAAGAAAGAGATCAATTAATTGATATATTGATTAATATTAAAAATACTTGCGTAAAGTGAAGCATTCTTATAAAGTTTTAATTAAAAACCTCGAAAAATAATACGTACTTCAAAGTGGACTTTTAGCATGTGGTAAAGCAAACACTTATTGAGGATTACGAGGAGTGATCGACAGTGAAATTACCGCATAATAAATGGTGTATGAGGTTTTAAGCATTCTGCTAGAACAGTTAAAGAGTAAATAAGAAAATCAGGATGAATTACTTTCATTTGGATTAATGGGGATAAAGTAGTTTATGGTGAGTTTTACTGTTTTATTTCTATAGATTTCTAGCGTTAAGGATTGCCAACGAAATAGTTAAAGTTTCTTCAATAATTATATAGACTAGAGGAACATTACAAAAAAATTTCATGTCATTTTCCAATTCAAATCAGGCTTTTTTTCCTAGAAATATTTTCCTTTCCACGTTTTTTTAAGAAAAAATCTGGAGCACAAGCTAAGTTTTATTGTTTTTATTTTTTTTTTTAGGCTTTTGAAGGGTTTTTCTCCCTAAAACATGGCACGCTCACGTTTGACGACAGGTGTGACAAAGCAATTTTAACCTGCCTGTGTTTCTGCTAAGAGATAAAAAGAAAAGAAAGAGAGAGAGAGAGAGAAATGAAAATAAAGAAAGTATATCCTTAAAGGCTCCCCAAGTACCAGTCAGTGTTAGTGGCGGCTTAAAGACCATCCAGTGTACCGTCTGCCAAATGATCCTCTTGTAATTACATCGAATTCCTTCGCACAAGCATACGCAAGGTGAACGATTGTTTTTCGTCCCAGTTAACTTTAACGATTTTCAGGAACATTTCAAATAAAATTGTTATTTTTTCCCCTTTAATGTTTCATTCTCTATTTCTCCTGAATATGCCAAAAACTTTGTTTCTATCGAAACGACACCTTATGTCAAAAGGCGAAACAATTTCAACCACATGTTAAGAATACGTGCAGGGGAAATTTAAACACTACTGATGCACGCTCGACACGTTGACTTTTTTTTTCTTTTTCAACGAATTGAATATCACGAGAGGTAGAGGAGGAGGATGAGAAGAGAGAAAGTTTCGCTAAAGTCTAAAGACGAATGAAAACTTGGTCGTTGATATAAGGGAAGATTGTAAAGGAGGAACAGCCAATGATACTAGAAGTTTCGGACGTGGGAGAAAGGGAGGAAAGAAAAAAGGAGTTTCCCCATCCACATCCAACTCGGTTTCTAATGTCTCTTGGGCTCTCCCACCATTTTGAAGAACGGCCTGACTCAGCAATAGATAGGAAGCCATTGCGCTCGGTAAATCATCGCAACTCCCACTCAACAGCTTCACTTACATCTTCATTAGGGGGGAAAACGCTCTCTCTCTCTCAATTCCCTCCCATTATTCCCTTTCTGTCCCTCACCCCCATTCCTATATCCAAGTCACGCCTTCGCCCTCCTCTTATTTTACTGGGAATCAAAGAAAAGAGCGAAATTCTCTTTTTAAAGATATAAAAAAATTGTTGAAATAAATGAATTAAAATTGAAATTTAAAAATCCATTTGGCGTACAAGAACTGCAAGCCAAAACAGAACGGATGACAAAAACCATTTACAAATATGAGGGAATAGTAACTTTTGTATACCAATTGTTTACCAATTTCTAAACAATGACAAAAACTTAACATTTTAACCTGCTTCTATAATCATAAAATGAATTCAATGTAAATTTAAGACCGCATACAATAAACAAACATCAAAAGGCTGGCCTAAGATTTTTTCATATAAAATACATTCAATGAATCATTTATGGAGTAAAAACATGGACATAAATAGTGAAGCCATCCAAAGATGAATAGAAGCATGGAACGATATATTCTAGATATCATATGGAGGGACAAAAAACAGACCACTTGAATTTGGAAAACAAACGAAAGTATTCGATGCCATAAAGCGGATACGACAACTCAAATGGCAATGGGCCGGACACGTTGCCAGAAGACAACAGATAGACCGGAGCCTAGGAATGGGGACTACAGCAATCCTCGACTTTTAGAAGACGACGACCCCATACTAGAATGGAGCGAATTGATAAGCGTTGAATATCATGATCACGAATTTAACTTTAAACTGTGGTAATTTTACAAAATACAAATAAACAGTCGAGCTACATTAACGTGACCCCCTTTTAACATACGGAATAACCACCATGTGCTGGACAGCGGCTGGACGGGCTGGGAGAGACTCAGTGAGGTACTGGAAAGTGTTCACAGGAATATTAAGCCATGCTGATTGCAGTTCAGTTGACAGCTGTTGGAGGGTGCGAGATGGAGCATCCATGGAGCGAATAACCCGATCGAGACGGTCCCATAAATGATCGATTGGATTTAAGTCCGGGGAATTTGGGGGACCTCGTACTCTTTTAACCACTCACGTACAATTCCAGCTGGATGAGATGTCGCATTGTCGTGCTGGAAGATTCTATCATGCCCAGGAAAACTTTGTCCATGCATGAGTGTACAGAGTGAGCAAGGATCGCCAGCTACTTAAATCGATTCATATTGCCATCCACAATGATGACTGCATCCAGAGAATGCCACTAAAACATCCCTCCCGATCATAACGCTGCCTTCGCCAGCTTGTTGCTGTCCACAAATAGTTAAAGAGTGCTTGTTTTCTGACGTTTCTTGCTGTACGCGCCAACGTCCATCCGTCCGATGGAGCAAAACATGAGGTTCATCTGAGAAGACAACGATTTGCCAATCAGTGGATGTCCAATGTCGGTACCACCGTGCAAATTCCAGCCTCATCCGCCGATGCACAGTCGTTAGCATAAGTGTTGTCACCATCCGTCTGTTACGGAGTCCCATAAGCAGCAAAGTTCGCTAAACTGTCGTTCTGGAATAGCCCCTTGGTTCATTTGGGCAGTAAGTTGCTCCACTATAGCACGTCGATTCGCCCGAACGCATCGTCGCAGCCGCGATTCCCTCTTTTATCTATGGCTCTTGGAGCACCACAATTCCACGTCGCTTATTTTCTATAGTGCCATTTTGCCATACGCGGTACCCTTTTACCACAACAGCACGCGACTAGTTCACAAACTCCGCAATTTCTGAAATGTTCCACTCTTGATATGAAAGCCAATAATCATTCCTTTTTGTACGTCTGCTAAATCGTTCCGTTTCTGCCTTGCAGCAATTGAAATATTTTTCGAATAGGCCTACGTACTATGTGCTGATGACACGTCATATATTGTCTCATTTATTTAGTGCCTTCTGCGATTGGTTATTTGCACTGACATCACAAATAGGAGGTGGTCACATTAATAAGACTCGACTGCTTAGTAATGAAACTTGCCCGCCATTTTCTTCCAAAAATACTGAATCACATGTTAAAATTTCGTTTGCACATTAGCCTAAACTTACGGAGCTAGATTTTCGATATATGAACCTAGGGGGGCAGAGCTAAAAAAGTAATTTATAGCTTAGGCATTTCTTCTTAATTTTTTAAACAGCTTGTTTGAAAATTTAATTATTAAAACTGCAGTTTTCGATGTCGACTAACTATTTACATATATTAATGAATTGGTGTTCCGGCAACATTTCTGCGAATTCCATGTGGAAGCGTGGAATTCGTGGACGCATACTGTGCAAACTCAGTTGTTAGCAATACGCCTCCGCGAAATGTTTTTAAATGAACAAACCGGGTGCATTTTGATCAAAGCAACTGTTGACTTTTTTTTAGAATTAGAAAGGTTTAATAAATGATTTATTGTATAAACTTTCTATCTTGTGTAGCTATAACACAGACTTAGCTTAAATATTTAGAATAAAGTCCTTAAAAAAATGGAATAATAGTTTTTAAATTCACAACCCAAAAATCCTTTCATTGGCCCTCTTCCATTTATATGTAAAGCAGCTCTATCGTTTATTTAAACAGCTTCTTCGTAGAAATAAACAAAAATGTTCGTAATAAATTTTAAAATATAGAAAAAAAAAAAGGGAAAATTCAATCATCTCATAATTGCGTTTTATTGAAGTCGATAAAAATAAATTTCGCTAATCGTTATAAAAACAGTAAAAAATTTTAAAAAATATCATTATTTAACAACAGTACATGGAAAAATAGTGATTGTTCCTATAAACTGCATTCAAGTATTTCCTCGATACCAAAATTTACGTTAAGCTGCTGTTTTTGATCGACATGATCACCTTTCGCCATCTAAAAGTAGGAAGATTCTCTTTTCAAAGAAACGCGAGGAAAACAACTACGTATTCGAGTTTCATAGTGCCGGAACTCGAGATCTTCTCACCGGGTGGCGATGTGGCGGAGTTGCTCTTCACCGCCCCCATTGAGCTTTCTCTCGCTTTCTTTCATCCACACGTCGACGAATACAGAAATCATCTCAATCTGCATGGAAGAGGTGAAGTGTAGAGGCACTGGCGGGTTGGAAGCAAGTGGGGAAAGAGCCGACGGGCCATGCTTCTCTCTAATATGCGAAATGATGAAAAAAAGGGGGAAAAAACGCAAGGGGGAGAAAGTAAAGGAGGAAGAGAAAACAGAGAGAGAGAGAGAGAGAGATCGCGATGCGTAAAGGCAAGGACAATGGCTCCGTCGCTCATTCCATCGCCTTATGTCAGTGACAGTAATAATCCTATGAACCAGTGTGAAATACTCGCAATATTACTCAAACGCCATCGTGGGCTGCCCCAGGAGATTACACGGGCTTAGCCTAGCTGTGACAATGTCTCCGAGCCGAGAGACAAGAGTCACGCGTTTTTCTGAACCTTGGCAGGCCAGGCAAGCGGGCTCGCTCTCCTTTCGTTGCAACAATGTTTGTTACTTCTTTATTTTTTTTATCTTTCGCAAAGCAGGGATTGCAATAATAAACAGAATGGAAGAAACTTTTTCTTCATCTCCAATTCTGCGGGGGAACATTCGATGGAGGCGTGAATGGGGCTGAAGGAAAACGACGCAGGAGCTTGACGGCAACGTGACAGGATCAAATAGAGGAAAGCCCTTTGAAAAGTTTTTATGATCACAAAAAAAGTTAAAGTTCCTTGCATTAAACTTTTCTTTTATTTCTTACTCCATATGCAAAGGGCTACCGACAAAAAATCGTGAATTGTTAGTGGCGTTTATTTGTTTCATTTTATTTCTTATATTTATGATGAAATATTTACGCTGCATTACAGTTTTATTTCATTTCATTTAACCGGATCAAATTTATTTAAGGATGAGACAAAAACAAGCGAGAATCTGGTAGAGATTGTTTCCGTATTTAAAATCCTGCCATTCTTCATTTTGTTTTATCGAAACGCGTCAGTCAGTTCAAATAAAGGTTCTCCCGTTCTCCTTCATACCCTTCTATTTTTATGCTCGAAGTTCGCGATTTTTGTCTAACGTTTTCCCCGCAATACAAGAATGTTCGTTATGGTTTTTTCTTTATGGCAACAATGTTTCTTCAAATGTAGGAAAGTGAGTCTATGCCTTGATAAAGAAAAATAGCAGCGTCCAAAAGACCGGATTAAATAACACAAAATTAATATAAAAATGAGTAGAATTATGGTCATATTAACTGAGGATGTATCACAAAAAGAACCATAATTGCAGATGATTTAGAGGAACCCTTTTATTATTAAGGAGATAATTAAGGTATTTGTTGCGTCTGAATAGCAATTGAAATAAAACCATTAAAAGGTCTTAAAAATTCGTGCTCTTCTAGTTCCTTGACAATTTTTTTCTTTTTGGATGTTAAGATGGCGATATTTCCTGATAACTTAATTTCCGAAAAGATTCCATTAAAACCTAGGATCTTTCAGATTAAATGAAAAAAGTTAGTTCATTTGATTTTCTCACGCGACCGTGTTCTTGTCCCCTAATCACAGATTAAAATCAAATTAAAGTTGCGTAAAGAAAGCTCCGATAATTAGCGGAGTGTGAAGCCTTCCAATAACCTTTACTAACAGAAAATCCTCGATACAAGCTAAAGCGAAACAAAACAAAACAAAAAAAAAATTATTATTTTAAAATCATTAGTTCCATATCTCTGTTCTAGTTAACAAATCTCGTGTAGATGGAACAAATGTTCTTTTCCCACAATTAATATTAATTATTTTGTTGAGAACAAAGTACGTCAATTTCTCAAGGGATTAAGAAGCTCCTCTTAATTCTGTTTACAATTATGGACTGCAGTTTTTAGTAGAGGTTTTCCTCTCAACAATTGCTTATCATGTTACATTGTTATTATCTCAACATATTCTTTTATTGGTTATCGTATGTTTTTCCTTCTTTTCCAAGCTTCGTAGTACTATAATTTCACTAGTTAAATTTTTTTGTAAGTAACCTTAACGATGGTCATCCGAGATTAGGGAACTTCTATTAGTAACACGCAATGAATAAATGTTATGTTCAAAACTAAATATGCAAATTGATATATGTAATCCTAACTAAAACATATGGTCTGAAACTTTAGCAATCTAAAGTCGAATATAATTTTCTGAAAAAAAAATAAATAGCAAAAAATGTAAGATATTTTAGAGGTTTACAAAATCGATAATGATTTTAGAGAATTTAAAAACGAGAATTTTTTTTTAATCTCAAAACAGAAATGATAGGAGAAACTGAAAAAAAAACACTGAATCCTCTATCATTTCTGCTACTCATCTTTTTTTCTTATTAATTCAAAATTGAAGAAAACATAATTGGAAAACTGAAGACGGTGGGTTGCGTGGTGGATGGAGTGTTCCCCGATCGACAAAACAGAACTACAATAAGTAGATTTGTATTTTCATTAAAACAGTGAAGAAGAAAATGAGAAAAAATTTTCTTCTCACCGTCTTGTGCCTCTCGAAGAACCCGAAAAAAGTAAGAATAAAAAAAATGACAAAGGAAAAAAAAGCAAAAAAAAAAAGCGAAGGAGCACACACGAAATTCAATAGTTTTCTCTGGCGAGGAGAAACCGACTATTGGTATGAAATTTTCAAAACCTTTATGACTCGGAAAAAATGAAAAAGTTTCTGTTTACGAAACATTTTGCAAAGCGTAATTGGAGATGCAGCTATTTTTAAAGCGCGTTTTCTCTTTTACATTGGAATCGTTTGAATGAAAATTCGAATGCCAACAACAACAAAACAACAATAACAGAACGCTAGCATCAAAATCTATGAATAATAATAAAATACTTAATAACAATAAGAATAAAAATATAAAATGTAAATAAATTGAAAAAGGCTTGAGCTCGATCAATATGCACATGTACGCAGAGTATGAAAATCAGAGTTGGATAGCGAATTATTTTGTTTTGCCGATGAGTCACCGACAATAACTCGATTCCCTCGGGTGTTGAATGTTTCCAGGTAAATCAAAGCAGATGATATTACAGATACCTATTCGTGATTCGAAACGATTCGAATTATGAAAATTTAATTATGATGTAATGAAAAATTAATATCTTCGACAACATCGCTCAGAGGAGTCCAAGTTAGGATAATGAAGAGGATGGGAAAAGGAATGTGTTAAAAAAAATAGTCCATGTTGTTTTTATTTTATTAAAATTCTTTTATGGTTCTTATCCTATTTTGTTCTTTTATTTCTCTTTTTTAAAATTCAGCAGCCATCTCCATCCAACATTTTTACTCTGAGTAATAAAACATTTACTGCTAACAAAAAAAAAGTTCTTTTATGGGGATTTTTATAACTCGCCTGCCACGCTTAGTTCCATCAAACACCATGAATAGAAAATTCCTTTTCCCTCCGTTTGTGTAAGACTTTGTGAAGTGAAAAAAAAAATGGATGTCAGAAAAACTACATATGCTGTAACTTTATTATATTTTTTAATGTGCAACATTTTTACACACATGGAACATAAGCCGGTTATTGAAAACGCCGCACTAACCGTATAAGAAGATAATATGTAAAATAACTAAAAATTAATGCGCATAAATTATAACTGACAAGCATAAAGGAGATAATATTAAGAAGCCTTTTATTAAATAAAGCTACAAGATTCCCTTCCCCTTAATATATTTATGTATAAGATATTAAAAAATTATCTTCTACACATGCCTAAATTAATTTTTTGAAAAATGTTTTCAAAAAGCTTCCCTTCTTTTTTTTTTTTTTTAAACAAACGCATGAACTCAGGAATCCTCAGAGAAGAGGATTAAGAAGATGTTCGCAAGCGGGTTTTATGGTGTTTTATGATTGGTTCGATCGTCTGAAAGGAACTTTCTCCAAATATAAAGTTACATCCCCCACAGTAACGATAGGAATTTACAATTTTTCTATCCTCTCTTTAAAGTTTAGATGAGAAATCCTCTAGGTGTAGAATAAATATTTGATTACTTGAAAAGTTGCTAAACTAAAGAAGAATTACGAAAGTGAAAAGGGGGGGGGGGGGTGAAATAGCAGAGAAACTTTTGTTTTAATCAAAAAACAAAAAAAAGAAAAAATATAGAATAGTTTCTCATGGAGAGAGGTTTACTTCTATTTAACTTTCATTTTTCTTTTTCTATTCGTGCAATGTAATCTCGAAAATTATTTTGCGGAGAATGGGAACCAAGAAAGAGTTGTGGTTCGAAATAAAAGCTTAATGCAATTGTGTCAGAAAATGAAACACGGACCCTCAAACTTAATTAACTTACCGCAGGAAGAAAATCTAAAAATTACTTTTTTCCATTTTAAATCTTAAAAAAAAATAAAATATTACGAGAAATAAATACTTTACACAATATAATTTTTTTTCAGCTTGCGCTTTCACTTTGAACAATCTAATCTTAAAGGAGCATGTCAAAGAAATTCATTTTAAATTAAATACAAATTCATTTAATTTCAGCCTTAGGCGAGGTTATTTAGTCTTTTTCTGACCACAGTTCGTTTTTAGTAAACTGAATACTTTTTATAAAAATTAATTATATTACTGTCATTATCTCGTGAGATTTACATTGTAGCGACTTTTATCATATTTATTTAATTACTCTAAATTGGGAACGAAAATAAGGTAAGGTGCGTTGCAAAAGAGTGTAGAGTAAGGAAAATTTGATTTTTTGTTATTTTAATCTAGCAATTAATTTCTAAAATTGTAATCACATAAATCTACATTAGATAGTAAGGATTAAAATGAATTATTTCACATTCTAAAGCATTTCTTTTTTTCGACCGGATTAAAACCAAACGATTTTTTTTGGCAAAAACTGGTTGCAAAAATTTGGATAATGTTATTTGAAAATCAAAAAATCAGATGAAATATTGACTGAATACACTCTACTTTACAAGTGGTATCTCTTGTCTACGTGTTTAACGCATTAGTTCCCGTAGTCTCAGGCCTAATAAATTCGAAAGGCATCGCCTCTCCACTTGACGAAAGCGGAGCGACCTCCCCGCCTCTGAGAAATGAGGAGGTGTGCATTATCTTCATTTAAATGACCGACTTTATTTGTCTTTTGATATTTTGCCACCATGCCATCGAATAAGCAGTTTTCACCATATGGAGTCACTAAGATTTGGATGGTGAAAGCAGAAGGGATAGATATACATGACATTGCAAAGCAGACATCGTTCTGTTTCCGGAATTTACAAAATTCTAGCCAAGAAAGGCGACTATCATGCAAAACCAAGATCTGGAAGGCCAAAGGTGATAAGAAATCGAAACGATAGACAAATTCTCCGATTGGTATCCAACCTGTCTGTGTTTGTGCAGAAAAGTGTTCGCGATACACCGTGTACAAGCGTCTGAAGTCATGCCCCAACCTCCGTTTCTCAAAAATGGCAAAGAAACCTTCACTGACGGAGTCCCACGTTGAAGCTCGATTGCAGTGGGCTCGAGAACACATGTCCTGGAAAGATGAGTGGTTTTCAGTATTGTTTCCTGACGAAAAAAGTGGACCTCGACGGCCCAGACAGCAATGCTTATCATTGGTACGATCTGCGCAAAGAAGAAAGGTTGTTCTTCAGTAGACAACAAAGTGGTGCTTCGTCATTGTATGGGGCTGTTTTGCATACGATGGCACGACAAGTTGGCATTTATTTCTGAACCACAATTTTTCGAAGATTATCAGAGAATACTAGAATGCTCATATTCTTCCATTTGCAGAGATCCTACCTATACCTGAGTGGGTTTTTCAGCATGATAATGCAACAAAACACTCTTCCAGGTGAACAAAAATCTTGGCTTCAACAACATGCCATAAAAGTTATGAAGTAGCCAGCACGGACTGGATCTAAATCCGATGGCAAACCTCTGGGGGATTTTATCAAGGCATGCTTATTCTGGTTCAAGGCAATATTTTACAGTGCCAAAATGAACAGTGTTGGTATAATTTGGACCCTCGATTGATGTAGAACTTAATTACTTCGATGGACCATCGAGTTTTTGAAGCTATAAATAACGGTGGTAAACAGAGTCAACGTTAGATTGTTTCTTTTTAAGATCGTACACACATTCTACATATTTTAAATTCTACATTTTCTAAATACATGTATTTGTTTACATTCTTTGCGTGTTTAAATAAACACATCTGCTTGTAACTCTAATTTACGACTTATTCCGGTGAACTTACATTAAACATTTTAAGGGAAATGTAATCAGATGTATAGGATATAGTTTACTATCGTATGTTCTTATTCTACAAATTTTTGCAACGCCCCTTAAAAAATAACGCCACACATCATCGAATTAAACGAAGATGGAAGTCTAAAGAGAAATAATAAAAAATTCAAACACAGATTTACAGATATAATAAGAGTGGGAGGAAAAGAAGTTTAGTTAAATATTGTAGTCAAAACTGAAAAATTATGTTGAAGGCACTATTTTAATTTTTCTGATTTCTTCAAAACTTTATAATTACTTCCGCCTGCATTTATTGTTTTTAAATAATTAATTAATGTTAAGGAAAGGACAAAGCTGATATTTTAAATCATTATACATGCCTTAACTTAGTTCTTTCAAGATTATATTAATAGATCTAAAATTTAATATCATTAATAAATTTCAATTTACATAAAAATTGAAAGAAAAAAAACATCAAGTAACCTATACGCGACACTGCAAATGCCGTTGTCCACAAGTTCACATAAAATTATATATACATATTTAAACGCCACATTCTAAATTGTTAAACGTCTAAAATTTATTGATCCTTATTACATCTCCTCGCAGTAAATCAGTCGACGATAGACGACAAGCAGTTGGAATCAAAATGTTTTTGTCACAAGCCAAGTAGACTGTACACGGAGCTTTAGCGCTTTAATTTCACTTTATAGATGAACCGATTTTAGATCGAAGAAAAAGCGTAATATAGAACAAGACTGTTTTCGAATCAAATGACAAATGGACTGTTGGGCCGGAGGATTTGAAGGAGATTTGGGAAAAGGTCCAGTGATAAATGGCATCATTGCTTCGAGGGATAATGCTGTCACAAACGATTTCTTCGGAAGACAAACTGTGCCAACAGGCGTTTCAAGATTAAAGTTAAGTCTCAAGAAGGAAGAAGGAGAAGCAAAGAGGAAGAGGGAGAAAATTATTAGAGCTGCGAGAATGATTCAATTACAGAGTTCATAGAATATATCTAATAATAATGATATAATATAATTAAAAAATAATTTTCTCCAAGCTCAAATGACGTATATAACTGATGTCATCGGCTCGCATTCAGTCTCGCAGGATGTAATGGTTTTATATAATTTTTCAGTTATTATCGATAACTGATATCTTGTTATATCATATTTTTCTTCTATTTAATTCTAGTTTTTGGAGTTTTTTCAGGTAAAGATTTTTCTATCGAAAAATGGAAGGAAAAATTCTGCGACTTGGGATCGAACCAGGAACCTCGGCTGTCATGGCCGACGCCTCTATCAGTTGGGCTTTACCTGATGCTTGTTAGGCTTATCTCCAGTTTATAATATTAATTATTATTAATTTATCTGTGGGTTTTTTCAGTTAATTTTTTCCTCTAAACTTTCGAAGATAAAACAATGGGGTTCTCACTGACAACGGATTGCTGAATCATTAAAAAAAAAAATAAAGACTTCCATTACTACCAGAAAAATTGTCGTTTCTCATCCAGGTACTTTTTACTAGCAATAATCATGTAATCAAGTGGTGAAGAGCCGTGAGAAGTGAAAATCGGATATGGACTATTTCATTCATTATCACCTACATTGGCACGTTATCAATCACAGGTATCCTGAAAAGAGTAGTATGGACACAGGCTTAGCAAGAAGGGGGTAGAGGGGGCATTTTTTAAGAACCGGCCTTTTTGGCTTACTACAATGAAAAAAGTTGTCTTTCTATCGGAATTAAGAACTGTCCGTTATACATTTTTGTTTTAGAAAGTTCGGTGATTATTATTTTGTTACTCGACCCGGAGGGGGGGGGGGGGGATTACGCACCGGCGAGCTAAATAGCTACACCACTGAAATGGGATACAAATTTTCAATTCATAACTCGAAAGACATCCGCTTATTTTGTATGAATATGTATTTAAAATTATTTGATAAAAAAGCCTGAAAACTTTATTAGAAACCAAGTAAAATTAGGTCATCATATTTACAGATAATACTTGTGTAGAAATTTTTAATGAAAAAGGCCTGTTTTGAGGCAAAGTAAAAATGGTGAAGAGGAAACGCATAATTTCAATGATAATATTGAAAAGAAGGAAGTTGATTGAAGTTTTTATTTTATATGAAAACAATACAATCATAGGAAAAAAAAAAAGAAAAGAAAATTCAAAGAAGCCGTTAGATAAACAAGGTACTCCATAGCTGTATAATAATGATGTAATTTGCCCATAAAATTTGCTTTTGAAATCTGCAAATATCTCTATCATCAATGTAATGACGTCAAATGCAGATTCTCTCTCCAAATGGCGTTTCATTGGAAATAAAGCTACTGAGAAATGCATTCCATTGTCTCTATCCCTTATGAAAAAAAAATTCCATTCGTTTCCTATTCGAAGAACATAAGCCTATAATTATCGTAGTCATTATTTTGAAAAATTCATTTGAATTAAAAAAAAATTGTTTAAATAAGAATTTCTATAACACCTACATTATAAATGATAAAGGGGCTCTGTTTAAAACTTAATAAAACTGCCATTAAAATTGTAATGCCTCAAAGACTCCATTTCAAGTTTTGCACCAAATTTCTTTGTACTGATTCTAACGGTAAACAGAAAAGGGATTGTTTTACTCATTTCAAAAGATAGAAAACGAACAAAAAATTCTTATCATTTCCTTTTTGGAATAAAAGGGAAATGTTAAAAAAAAATTGGGAAAAATGAAGATTCACAAAGAATCTTTGTATACGTTTGAAAGGAAATTACACAGTCGTATTTCCTTCCGCTTGGCTGATCATTAATAGCGTTAAGATCCGGTGGATTAATTTGGCGGCTATTTTTATTCGTTTTCAATTGCTTCTTGAATTGGCAAATTACAAGAAAGGATTAAGTGGCATTCCGACCACTTCTCGTCCCTTCTCTAGAAAACATCGAGCGGAGTTCCTTTTCCAAAGCAAACGGCGCAAAATTAGGACGGAACGAAGAACGACGAAGGGCTTTTGCAGAACTCCCAGAGCACGAAACCTTTAATTACCCTGACAGAACTCAAACAATATTTGCAATTCATTCAATTTTCTGAAGTAAGACAAAAGACAAGGAGAGGGAGAGGAGAGAAGGGTATGGAGATCGACTACAAGAGAGGAGACGAGGATTACACAAATACAAAGAAGAACCTGACTGAATGTCTGACCGCAAGATTTTTAAACGAATGAACTAATTTTAAAACAAATTGTCCATAATAAGAGAACTTGGAAAACTTAATCCGTACTTTGCTTTTCGAATAAAAACGAAAGTGAGTAAACGGCAAGGGAGAAATAGTTAATCCAGAATTTGTTTCAGCTTTAACGGGTACTCCGATTACAGGGTACTTCGATTTAATCAAATCTTTCCGACAGAACTGAATGTATTTGCATATTTCAGCAATAAAAGACGTTTATCTATATTGAAGATCAAACAGGATTGAAAATCAAACAGACGGAAGGGAAGAGAGAGAAAGAGTAGGGGTGGAGAGAAGTGGGGGAGGGAAGAGAAGAAAGAAGGGAACCAGGGATCCATGACGGTCAATCACCTGCTTGCCTAACAGACAAACCGATAGGAAACTCCAAAATGCTCTTTCAATATTATTATTAGCAACAGAAAAGCATCTCGCTTCTTCTTCTGGAAACTAAAAAATATTCAAACGCTGATGGAGAAAGAAAAATGAACTCTGAGTCATAAGTCTTTTTTGATTAAGAAATAAAAATTAAAAAAAAAATATATAGTTGATGTTAAACAGGTGTTTAAATAACAACCCAGAACACCGTTTTTTGATATATGTACAAAGCAAGGTAAAAAATAAAGTTTAACCACAACGTAAGAAAATTTAAAACTTTTCATTTTGAAACAGTAATCGACATTTTGCTGAGGCAATCGATTAAATCAGTCATACTATTTTTATTTAATGTAATGCAATTTTTGGGAGGTTCGATGGTGAATTCTTCAATCTCTATGTAAATTTTAGGAGTAAAT
Organism: Rhysida immarginata; assembly: GCA_023313115.1. Lineage (NCBI taxonomy): Eukaryota > Metazoa > Arthropoda > Chilopoda > Scolopendromorpha > Scolopendridae > Rhysida > Rhysida immarginata. Next base: position 858,900 of record JAHWFO010017185.1, read on the forward strand.
CTCAGGCTTTAATAATGTTTGTTAAAGCAGTTATAAAAGTAGAATCTGTAATATTAGTCGCTATTCCGTTCCAACCGAATTTTTAAACATCGTTTCGAATGACATCGACGCGACAGGTGCAGCGAGCAAACATGGTGCGATCCCAATTTCTTCTTTGCGCTTACGGATTGTTATTGATTTGTATAACCCTCTTCTTTTATGAAAAGATAAAGTTTAAAGAGATAAATTTTAATATTCCCCATATTCAGAAAATAGAAAAAAAACAGAGGACTGTAACGAAGTCCAAATTGTTACCGTGCTTAATTCCAATTAAAATTGATAAATAGCTGAAAACATAACGCGAGCAATCATAAATTCTAAAATCTGCATTACATGAAATCTACAGAAAATTCTTCTTAGTTCTCTGCAGAAAACAAGCATTTGTCTTTTTTTTTGTTTTTGTTTTTTTTTTGTTTTAATTTTCATTTATTAAGAAAGCAACATGCAAAGTCGGCTCTTTCCTTTTCGTCTTTCCTGATCGTCTGGTTAGAATGGGAAGCAACTTTATCTTTTTTTTTTTAAATTGTGATTATTTTTAAATCAGTAAAGTGTTTAAACCTTGTGAAATTTATGAAGCTCTCTTGACATTTATGTTCCCCAATAAGAAGCGGGTAAAAGAATCGAGTTTTTTACTTCCCCTTGTCTTCCTTCCTTTTCCTTTGCCGAGTGAATTGCCTTCGCCAAGATTTATTTTAGTTCCTAAGAGACTTTACCTTTAATTGTTCCGCGTAATTAATTAATCCCTACTCTCCGAAATGCTCCGTAATAAATCTACACAAGTTGTATTTTTATTCCAAACTTTTTTTTCCCTTCCTTCTTTCTCTCTTCGTCCAGAGGAGGAAGAACGGAGGGTTACCACAACGCTCACGTCATCCTGATCGATAAAGGACTAATAATAAAAGGACTAAAAAATTTATTATGCTCATGCGTCCGTTCTTTTATTAATGAGCGCCAAAAAGTTCCCCTTTTCTTTCTCTCTCTCTCTCATGTATTTTGGCTTCAACCGTATCAAAGTCACACCCACGAAATCTACGACGAGTCTACTTTCTTATTAAAGAATTTACATATTAATTCTATAATGGATTGCATTAAATCAGTTCTGACATCTAATTTTAAAGTTTATAACCCGTTGCCTTTTTACCATATTAAAAACCAGGCAAGCCATCCCTTTCTTTGGAAAACTATCTACATCAGATTCAAGTTTTGGATACTTTGAGTGAGTTTTCTAATATTACAAAAGATAAAATAATAATTTGTCATTCCGATTTTACACAAACATTTTAAATAATAGAACTCAAGGTGTTTAGAAAGAAAATTTTATATAACATTGGCATAAACCAAACAGTTTATTGTAAACGATTTTCGCCAATTCATCTGCTATTTAAGAGCAAGGCAAGTGCGTTGGAGCACAATGTATATGGGCTGTGATGGTTTGACCTTGTTTAACACCTCAAAGTGCACTACTCCAACTGCTGTCCAGAAAAAAAGTCAGCAACACTTTCTTTGGGTGTAGGTCCTGCTTTAGGATCTTTCTAGGAGGTTCCCCAGAAATAAATACAACTTGTAAAATAATTATTTATCACTCCTCAACAATAATTATAAAGAGTTCATAATTGCAGTCTGAATTGGAGCAGGAGACTCTTGGTGGCTTTTTATAAAAAGCAACAGTCTTAATTAATCTTAAAATTAATAATTCAAACAAAAATTCTGTTCAAATTTTTCATTGATTGCGGATTTTTTAAAGTTTTTCAAGTTTTTCACACTATTCCCTATGGGCTATTCGACATGTGATCCATAAGTGATCATATCCATAAATTTTGTTCACTTATTCATTCTTCATAGAAAGCAATATACAGGGTGATTTACATCGAATGTAAAATACTTAAAGGGGGTATTATAGAGGTTAAGATAAACACAAAACGTCCTATGAACATGGGTCCGAATTTGAACGATAACTGAGATATGAACAGAAATAAAAATGCAAACACCAAGTTCAACAAGTTAATAACTCAGGTTC
>JAHWFO010017185.1:860965-890156 GCA_023313115.1 Rhysida immarginata
GAACCTGAGTTATTAACTTGTTGAACTTGGTGTTTGCATTTTTATTTCTGTTCATATCTCAGTTATCGTTCAAATTCGGACGCATGTTCATAGGACGTTTTGTGTTTATCTTAACCTCTATAATACCCCCTTTAAGTATTTTACATTCGATGTAAATCACCCTGTATTGCAACTGTGGTTGATATAATTAGAACAATATACACCTTTTGTCCATACTTCGGCCATCAAGCAGCAAGACTGAAAAAAAGAATTACAACAAATAATAGACTCAGTGATTGGCCCTTTTCAAATTTTCGTTGATTCAAATTTTCATCGTATTTTATAACCTGTAATGTTTTTTGTTTTCAATGTTTAGTTTTCTTTTATTGTAATTCTTTTTGCAGCCTTGCTGAATGATGGCCAAAATATGGCCGAAATGTACGTTCGAATTATTTAAACTTCTTTGTGGATAAGAGGTGTATTGTTTTCTAATACTTTATATATAGGTTATAGAGAAATTATTAATATTTAATTATAAATATACATCTTTCATTTTTACTAAATACAGTAATTATGCTTGATTAATAAAGATAACGCTAATGGATTTTGCATCAAGTATCATTTTACAGATTTCCTTTAATCTCCATACTATATTCTTGTTTATAAATATTGCAACAATATGGTTAATTTTAAAGAAGATATTTCAAATATGAAACGTTAATAAGGCATTTACGTAAATGTAAAGATAATCATTGGTATATACAATTAGCGATGTTATTGGTCAATAAAAGATTAACTTTGTGCTTCAACAGGTTACAGCCGGCTCCTAAAGCAAAAAAAATCCTTCTGAGGAGCGTTTCTCACAGACAAATATGAAGCCCATACATATTAAGCAAATTAATTAAGTAAAAGCGTGTAAGAATCAAGTCCCTACTTAAATGGTAAAATTCGAATTGGTTTGCGTTGGCCCTTCTCATAGGAAAGCGGAAGCAACCAGCTTTTAATTTATTTTTTACATCGCTACGGCATCATTTTTGCCGATGAATTATTAATCATACAATTTTAATCATGAAAAGCGTGTCTATTAAAAATAGCTTGTTTTGGTCGTAGCTTATTTCCAAACATCTAATTTGAAGTAATTTTGAGATTATTCCCATGGTATTTATTAATTATTATTTTTAGAATATTAATCAAAACAACTATTAACCAGCTTCTCTTCGTTTAGCGTTCTTCGTGAATTTAGATAGGATTGAATTTTAACGTATGCTTACAAAAATATGTAAATGCTAAGATTACGTAAATCGAAAATTGTTTCTTCCAGACTGAGGCGAATATTTGGAAACAGCAACGGGAGGAGGGTAGAAAGTGAACAAAATGAAAGCACGGAAAAGGAACTCGTGTGATGATAAAATCAAATTCCATGCCCGAAGTCAGTCAGGGAGTGAGTGTGAAGGAGAGATTGTGAATGCCGTCGACAGGTGTTCCTCTCCCCGTCCACTTCCTGGAGAAGAGTCAAATCGACGACGTCAACGACCTTGGTAGCCAACAGCCAATGGATAGCCAGAGAACGTTCCCTTCGAAGAAGGGAAAAACACCGACGCGGAGGGCAAATCGCTTGGAACAATTTCTCTTTCTACTCTCCCCTTCCCCCTACTTTTCTCTCTCTCTCTCTCTCTCTCTCTCTCTCTCTCTCTCCCTTCTCCATCTCTACTCTCTCCAAAGTCTTCCCTCCTCCTCATTCATAAAAAAAAGATAACCTTCTCTTCAGCTGAATTAACAAAATCCGTGAGGTGGCAGTCCTTGATGATATCCAAACATTCACGAAAAAAATTTTGCTTCTTTTATTGATGAAAAAAGTTCGAAGTAACGATTGCGGAAATAGCAGACGAGAACCTGTTAATCGTGATTTTCAATTTTTTTAAAAAATAAACCAAAAAAGTTCAAGTGTTCATTCAAGATGATCTCTTACGAGTAAAAGCAACATTAAGAATTAGTAATAAATATAGGTTTACATTTAGAATACAAGAATGGAAATAAATATTTAGAAATAAACCTCTGGAAGAACTTACAGTTGGAAGAACTAAAAGACAAAATATCCACTTGACCAACTTAACTTTTTGTGGTCAAATGGGTGTTTTGTCTCCTACTTCTTCCAAGAACAGAAATATTTTAACAGATCTAGATCGAATCCGATGTCTTTGCGCTACTTACCATTGTGAACTTGGGTATAGAACTACAAGTATTCGCATATGAAATATACGAGGATCATACTGAAAATCATGAGGAAGAGTTTATTTTTTTTTACAAATCAAAATTTTATTGATACAGAAAAGACAAGTATATCACCTTAATCTATAAACTTTTCTTCAGTTTTCAGCATAATCTCCATTTCTCTGTACGCATTGTTTTTCCATCATTCTGCAAGCTTGAAAATTCCCTTGCGGTAGAACTCCGCTGACCGAAGACACTATTTCCTATTCCAAGTTTTGCTGCGATTTCAGTAAATGTTACACGTCTGTCTTCGTTAATGATGACGTCAACCTTTTCCTATTGCATTCAGGTAAGGCCGTTCGAGGGACCGCTACGAAACGTCGGGTACAGTTGATAGATTAAGACGATATAATTGATTTCTCTATATTAATAAATTCTGATTTGTAAAAAATTGTTGCTCAGTAGGACCCTCGTATTGTGAGGATCCCATGCTAAACAGTCAAGGATTTTTGACACATTAAAAGCATTTTATTCGATAAAGGAATCATGCATCGTTTTTTACATTAAAATTATTTATTTATTTTCTCATAGCCTTTCATTTTAATCAATGAAAGATTTGAATTATTGCGTTATAGTTCAAACTCTATTAGAGATGTAATAGACAACACAACACAGGGTCAAAATCAAAGGAAAACAATATTACACTTGTAATGTAAAGCAACTAGCACAAAATAGTAAATAAAAAATAATCACAAAAAATAATCCTTCAATACCGTTAAAAATATACTTGCAACGTAACATAGCTAAGAAGTCATTTTTAAAAGCAACGTGTGCTGCAATACACTTTTTAAGTTTATGGTTTCTTTGATTATCTTAGTTTTTGAGCATTTTCTTTTTCCAAATTAAACTATTAAGAAAGTCGATCGTCCGAGTCACTCCGCACATAGTGTTCTCTCTGGAATTACGGTAGGTGATTAAGCTATACGAAGTCGAACTAGATTCTTTTAAATACGTGACAAACTATAGCATCAATTATGCATTTTTCTCAAAACAGATCTTTCACTATATAGTTATCTTTATCGAAAAGAGGTTCTCAATGACAGGTAAATCTGGTTTCTTATTTATAACTTCTGACCTGTTTTCATGGCTCATTTCAAACTGGCTCATTCAATCAGAACGCAAGAGAACAATTGCAACCACCCGTAAAATAACGGAAAAGTTAAAGAGAAACTGAAGCAGCCATATCCATTATACCGACGATATCGTCTGCCCCTTTTTTTTTATTATATCATATTAATCAATGAGTTTACTTGAGCCGTTTCCTTTTTTGTCCTGGAAGCTACTGGCTTATTTCCTTCTTTATTTATTTCATTATCTTTTTTGATATATTTATTGGGTTTGAATCGTCCGAGATTGGAGTAATAGAATGGCATAAATAGAGAATATTTTGGGGATGAGAATATAATATCGAATAAATGTCGTTCTTTTATGGGAATTCCAATGGAGGAAAAAAATTGAAATAGACCAATTTGAAGGGGAGCAATGGCGTAAAAGTGCGTCGCCAGGAAAAACAACAGGATGTCCATCTTCGTAATGACGTCACTTGTGCGTAACCTTTTGACTCCTTCCCCGAGTGAACTGCCATAAATAAAATGATGAAACGACAGCAAACGAGTAGAGAGAGAGAGAGAGAGAGAGAGTAGAAACTCGTTTGATCAGTCACCTCATTGCCACGGGATTATATTTTTCCCCCTCCGCTTAGTAAGGAAAAGGTTGGGGCGTTCTTCCATTTTTTGCAGTCTAGCTTCAAGAAAACTTTTGTCTGGGCTATTTAACAATGTTGTCTCGCAAATATAATAAAACCCAATTCGCTCGAAATAGTCTAATTATTAGAAGGGCATTCAATTTTTTTATTTAACCTTTAACCAATTTTATCATTGTTAATCAAACGGCTTGGAAAAACTTATATAAACAAACACATGCTCCTGAAAATTATAGAGCTAAATTAACCTTGTAATTTGAAGTTAAATAACTTTGTTATGATAAAAACGAAAGTTTCATATTTTCCGTAAGCATCACCCTTCTTTAATAATATTCAAAGCGAAAAGAAGCATATTTCATCTCACGTAGTTCATTAAAAGAAAATACTAGACTAGTTAACCAGCAACGAAGTTTAACACTTTAAGGGAGAAACCTTCATAAATGCTGATCTGTCAAAATAAACGGGGAATGAAGCACGTTTCATATGATTAATATGACTCGTATGTATTCTGGAGACCAATCTTCGTTTACGCCCAGTTTAAAGAGATCTTGACCAACGCCACCCTTCGTTCGAAGTCGAAAGGAGATAGGTGACGGATTATTACAACAGTTGAACTACTTTCCATTTTTAAAAGCTTTCGATTATATCGTATATCAAGCGTTCAATATCCGAAATTTACAAAAAAAAAGGGAAGTGAATTCTCTTTCCTCTAGCATTGCCAATGAACGTCTCTCAGTCTTTGCATAGATCAAATCCAAGTTAACACATCAGTAAACATTAGAGACTTGGAAAGCGAATTTTAAGTACTTTATTTTAAAAAAACCCATTAATAATAAGCATTCGTCGTTGTAGTTCAAAAAGTGTGTACTTTTCCATTCTAAAACGCAAACCTCTTAAGGATATTTCTCGTCTAAAGTCACATTTTGAAATGGCTTTCGTTGTACTGCTCATACAACAAACATTAAATTATTTGATATATTTAGTAAACGAGGATTTAATAACGGTTAGGTTTGGACCCCAAACAAGATTTTAGTTCTGCCTGTAATAACTTTGAGCGTCGTATTTTTACAAGTTTATATATACAGTTTCATTATTGTGCTTTTCCGTTTAAATAAAAATCTGTCGTCCTGCAGGGTTGTTCTTCCAAGCATCGTTATATTATCTCATTCTAGAATCAATTAATTTTTTAATTTTCTAAAAACAGAGAAAGTGACCAAAACCGGGCCTCGCTCCTAAAGTGGGTCCCTTCAATTTCTACTCCGTAAGATACTGTAGCATAACAGTGAAAGTTGAGGGTAGTAGTTTATGGGAGGACCAGCGCCCATGCTGTTTATTCAATCCGTTGTTTTTCAATGGTGGCGTATCGTTTTTTTGTGTTTTCGGAACTTTTATGTTCCTCAGTTTCACGTGGTTTGGGTAGGATTTTGAAGGTAATTGAGATAATTGTCATACCTACTTATTTTTCATTATAATAGATACATATTAATGCAAGTTTAAAGTAGTTAACATACATAGTTACCGAAAAATATTAATTCAAAAACAAGATTAAACAGAGTATATATTAAAAAAAAATTACAACCAGCCTTGGTCTACCCTATCTCGTAGAATATACCGTTGACAAGATTAAACAGAGTATAAAAAACGGATTTTGATGAAACTTTCACTATCGTCTAACTATAATCAGTCCATATCTTGAAAACTACTGAACCGATTTTGATGAAACTTGGACTGTTCTCTAAGTTGAAAGATAGTTAATCCAATATAAAAAGAATTATTGCAATTCAATTTCTAGTTTCTGAGGAATACGTAGACATACATACATACATACATACCGGGTGTCCCAAAAATGAATGATGGATTTTGAAAATCAATAAAAAAAAGACGGAATGCGATATGTATCGTTTGGAGCCTTATGCTTAGGAAATCAGGGAATTTTATCCCACCAAATTTCAAATTTAGTTAACATTTCTACCAAGAGATGGCGCTGCAGGCGATCTGTAACAAGCTGATAGCGTGTGCTGTTGAGATTGCAAGACCGCTCTACCAAAATGGTTTTTTCAAATGGGGGTTACATTGAAAATATCATTGTTTAGTTTTTTGCAACAGTCCTTGCAACATTTTCATACCGGTTTTTATTTTTTCATAGTTTACAGCGCCACCTGTGGGTGAAAATGTTAACTAAATTTGAAATTTGGTGGGATAAAATTCCCTGATTTCCTAAGCATAAGGCTGCAAACGACACATATCTATCGCATTCCGTCGTTTTTTTATTGATTTTCAAAATCCATCAGTCATTTTTGGGACACCCGGTACATACACTTATGAAATTTGGCACACCTGTTTAGAAGCTCACATAGACTAAAACATATGAATATTGTGCAATTCCAACAATATTACATACATACGAGTCGAATTGATAACCACCTTTTTTTGAAATTGTTAAAAAATACATGAGGTCGTCTTAACCCGGGCCCCCACGTTGTTCCTAAAGCGAGTCCCCAAATTTTTACGATTACTTATTCTCAACTTCTAGGAACTCTGTTGTAGGATTCAAGTTTTACACTATAAAAAAAAGTTTCTAAGGAAAAATAAGCCTTTATTATATTTTTTGTATCTAAGATGTCTTTGAAGTAATTGAATACCGGATATTTCATTAAAAACTTATAAATTTGCTATTATAATAGCTTTTATAGAAAATAAATGTTCTCTTTCATTCAATATTTGTTTTCGACTTTTAATTCTTAATTTAATGAAATGAAATGGCCCGGTTTAGGGGGCTCAGTTTTGGAGCACTTTTGTTTGCAATGGTAAAAGAGTAATGTTTTGAGATTTTTTTTAAAAATAATGATTTAGTTTATGATGTTTTTAATAGTGCGACCTATAAAGTAACTTAACTAGGTATGCGTTCCACATTTTTTCAATGTTTTTTTCCATTGTTGTTTTCCTGTACATGTCAAAAACAAAACTGGGGCCCGTTTTGGTCACTTTCCTCTAATAACATAGGCAGGTCATTCAGTTCTACAATTGAGTAAGTCTGAGTTGCAAATGTGAGTATTAAAATTTTCTTCAAAAATGTCACCTAGTTATAAACCACCTTCACAATTAAAGATGAATTAACTGACGTGAAAAACAAGTCCAAATTACCGTATTATACTTTACTGATGTGAAAAACAAGGCTCTTTTTATGCCGCAGTTATCCTAATGAATCGTGGTTGTGCTGTGACTGAGAAGGGCATGTAAAGATTTTGGAAGTGAACATTATAATGGAAGTAAGCATAAAGAAATAATAAAGAAACAAATATCAAGTGCCACTTTAAAAGTCTTAACTCTCTAAAGCCGATCTGTGAAATATCATGAATTTTGTAAACGGTTTTAATTATTCTATTAATTTTTTCCGCAACAACTGTAATTTTAAATTTAAAAAGAATCTACAATATATAAAAATATGATATTACAATAAAGCAGAATTTATTCTAATATCCAAAAACTAGAGATACGCTCTCTGTAGGGTTAGAGTTTTTATCTCCACTTTTATTTCTCGCGAGTTGAAATGTGAACGGTAACATGGCTATTTGTGTTTGCCTTCGTCGAGCTAGTGGATTAAAATCAAAGTGGAAAAATCAATGATTAAATGTAACTCGGCAGATAATTGGGCACAAATGAGCAGTGAATTTGATACGCGTTGAAGTTCACGCTTCCATTCCACTTGAGTTGGTATTTTAAGATTTGAGCTAGACTTTGACAGGAATTGTCGAACTAATAATTTTTAACTAGGCTGTAATAAGAATTCTATTGTGAAGAGTCGAGAGAGGAATATTAGCTTTCTACTTTTCGTAGTGTGTAGTATTTAACGACAGCGAAATTCATTCCTTATTAAACATTATTAAAACAAGAAGTTTTAATCGAATGGTTCTAATTGCTCTTAAGCATGAAATTAGAGCACTGTTTCTTGAAGATGAAGGTTCAAGCGCTCCGTAATTAAGCATCATCCATTTTGATTTCCAAATGCGTAAAATTGACATTAAATTCATTACAGCATTCTTCCGATCTCTTTCCTTCCCTTCAAGGGTGGGAGTCAATTCGTTATTTGTCGCCGAAATGGAAAACAGAAGGCAGAAGAAAACTTCGTCCCATTACGTTTGGCTAATGATCGTTATTTTTCGTGTCGGAAGGCCTCCTCAGTGGGAATAATGCAGTCGTTTTTTGAAGTGTGGGCGGCTCGAAGCTCGAAACGATGCCTCGTTGAGGGGAAAAAATAACCTGAAAATGAAGACTCGTTTCAACTTTCGGCTTCGATGTTTAATTAGGAGTAAGAGAAAAATTCTCTGTGAAAGCGATTCAATTCTGTCTTTAAAGGGCTGTTCGTTCATTCGTTTGAATTCTTATTAAGGAGGAAACAATTGCTAGAGAGAGAAACGAGGGAGAAAGAAAATAAGCACTCAATTGAAAATCTAATTTCAAATCTCAAATAAGGACCAATTATTGTATTCTCAAAGCAAGCATAGAAAATTCTATAAATTTCCAACAGAAAGAGCAATACTGCATAACTCGCTTCTCTACCGTGTAGAGTAGCCCAACCCCCATCCTGATTCACATTACCCATTCGGCGGAAAGAATCTCGATAAAGTTCTTAATCTACGGTCAATTACGTAACAGAAAATTTCTTTTACCGACGCTTTAATCAGAACCAATTGAATCTCCGACTACTTGATTCAGTTTGTTTTAACTGATCCCTCTCTCTCTCTCTCTCTCTCTCTCTCTCTCTCTCTCTCTCTCTCTCTTCAACGTTTTAACTCTCGACGATCACCATAAACGCCTAGGAATATTATCTTTGCCGAAATTAACTTAGCAAATGATGCAGCACATCAGGACTCGTCTCTCTCGAAGACTTTTCGCACGAAATTGGATTGCTCGAGTTTAATCTAAATAGGTTGCCAAATTTCTAGAGCCCTTCAGTAACCATTATAGGAACTCGAGAGTGTAATATGCAGCATAATATTATCCTTCAGTGAATAATTCCTCTTCTTAAGGATTGGATCAACGTCTTTTTTTTTAGAAATTTAAAAGAGATGATACAAAATAAATGAACGAGATAATATTTTAAACTCTATTTGTAAAATATGTCACGGTTGAAAATAATAGCAACAACTCTTTACTTGAATTTAATATTATTAATTGACAAATGAACTACTACAATTTGCCTTAATAAATTATACCAGTAATTATCTAAGTTCTCTTAAAATTAATTTTTTCGGAAAGAGTTAATTCTTATCCACGCTCCCTTTCTGTAATTAATGAGTTTTCAGCACATTCTATTTATAAATAATTACAAAGGGCACTAGGAAAGTTTTGCAATAAGGCGCAACCGATTGTCGCACGGAGGAACGTGTGCATTTACAGCTGGCAAAAGATCGAACGCTCAATGTTGTCGTTTAGTTGTAAACTGCGGTATCGCAAACATCATACAATGTTGTATCTTGGTCAAAAAAACGAATACCGGGCAATTTTACATTACAACTTTTCTCGCGGGTTGAATGTTGACTAATGTTTGGAAGAAACGGCTTATTTCTTGGAAGTGGTACTGTGAGATTTTTAGGGTATTTTCAGAGAGAAATTGTGAGTCTAGACTCTAGCGTTCAGGTAGCCTGTCTTATCTGTCACGGAAGAAAACACTGCCACAGTCCGGAAAATACTTGGACCAATAGGCGTTTGTCGTATACACAGATAGAAGAGAGCAAAACATTATGCATTAGCAATTCATAGCATTCTTCACGATCATCTACAATTAAGAAAAGTTTGTTCCTTATAGGTACCTTATACGTCAAGTTAACAGCAGATGGCAGGACGAGTTTCTTGGTGCTAAAAGATGCTGAAGAAATTTGGTAAATGGGTATACTGAGCAATATCGTTAAGGGCACTTGTGGAAAAAGTGCAACTTCAGTAAGTTCTTCAACGCTCACTGACATCTATCCACGCTCAAGACCCAACAATTTGCTCTTTCCCATGAAAATTCCCCTGCGTACCAGTCCAAAGTTTATGCCGACTATTTGTTAAGTTCAATTACTAAGATAAATATGCTTAAGCATCCTCCGTACAATGCTGACCTTGCTCATATGATTTTGCATTGTTCATTTACGTGAAGAATAAATTGAAAGACGCGATTTTAAAAGAGTGAGATGATAGTGTCTCCAGCTTTCGGAAGAAACATGATTTCATGATTGATTTCGAAGGATGTAGAAGTATATTGGGTGTGGTGGAAAATACTTTGAAAAATTGTAAAAATTAAACGCATCAAAGCTAGTGAAATTAAAAAAAAAAAGCTGGAAAATTAAACATTAAAGCTCAATTTCTAGGATAAGACAAATAATGTGCTGTACATAGTTAGGTAAACTTTCTTTACATCATCAGAATAACTCGAAACTGGAAGTCAAAACATTTTTAGACTTTCTTAAATGATATAAATTAACAAAATCTAACAAAGCTCGAAGTCGATATATTACAAAGCTAGACTATCGATAGAGTAAAAAGTGCAAATTGAGTAAGTTATTCCACGAATCTGGCTATTTTTATTTTTAATGAAGGCAAGCTACAAAATAATATAAAACATGCTTCTCAGTATTTGCAAGGAAACGGATTTATCAAGAATTTCTTAATCGGATGATACAAAGTTCCTGGAGTCTAATAAGCAAGTTCCTCAAATTATGTCATCCATTTCTTTGTCTTATAAATGGGCCTGTTTATAAATGTTCTTATGAAAGCAAACTCCACCCAAAGCCTCCAAAATGTTGCATTTTGTTCCACCTCCGCTCCAGTAAAGTTCAAAAAGGCGATCTGATCCATCGAATTATTTATCTTCTAAATACAGGTTGATCAGAAAGTCTCTCCCTGATAAAGAAATTTATTAAACAAAACTATGTATATTCGTCTATTCGTTTTGTTTACAGCAATGCAGCAATAGAAACTCAAAATTGTCGTTATCGATCAATATTGAGTCAACTGATCCGAAGTTACCTACTTTCATTTTGTCAAATGGAATTGCTTTTATCAAACAAGAACAGAAATGCAATTCATACTCTCTATATTTATTTAAGAAACATGAGATGAATTTTCTTTAAAAGAAATTAAAATTTTCTGGAGTGAAGAGTGGTGGCGATTAATTTCGCGCCATTAAAACTGGGATTAAAAAAAAGTCTTCCATTCACCATTTTCGCAAACGGAAATTAATTTTGCCAGGCTTTCAAATCCACGCGGAGAAATCTGTGAAAGTAAAATTGATAATTTAAAAACACACAATAGAGAAAGAGGGAACGAAACGGGTCGTTGGCCTCACTATTTTCGGGGAATTTATTCATTTTATCCTACTGAAGTGGTATGTTGAATGACCTACAAGGAGCGGGAAACTACTAGAATGTGAGGAGCCGTTTTAACCTTCTGCTTGGCAGTGGTGTGTCACTTCACTGCCATTTCCCCATTTTAATAGTTCTTGGAAAAAAGAATTTGAGGTCACTTTAGAAGCAAATATGGAATCTATTTCTAGGTAATAATAAGAGTGACTTGTGCGATCACAACATTACTTTTGGTTAACGGTTTCCATCGCTCTGGAAGCAATACCTGAATAGCGGAAACTTAACGTTTATTTCATTAACTTTTAAACAGACACTCAGAAATTGGAAATTTAATTGCATTTCTCCGTTAGTTAAAGGTAGACAGGAACTGTAAAAGGGGAAAAAATATCGATTTCTTCTTAATGTCTATTAGTGGTTTGCACTTTTATCCCCGTCAATCTCGGTGTAATCAGCAGTGAAAGGCTCGAGCTAAGAGATGTCGAGATTGTTCTTCGCCTTGTTTATTTGTCCTTCAAACGACAGTTCAGGCCTTAATTAAAATCGATAAAAACGAAGACGGGAAAAGGAGGAAAAAAGTTTAAAAAATTCCCAACTGGTTTCAGGAGAGTACTTCTCTGCTCTAAGAAGCGCAATGAAATTGCCGAGTTTTCACTTCATAAAACATAGCGATTGAAAACAGCCCAGAGTGAGAGAGAGAGAGAGAGAGATGGAGATGGAGAAAGAGGTCAGAGTAATCTATTTGGAAATGAGGAGGTTTCAGCTCTAACTCTTTCGTACCAGGCACCACGGCGAGGTCATTGCGGGGTCACGAGAATTTCCATTGTGAAAGGCAAGTAAGCCAGTGTACGAGGGCAACAACACTCCTTTTGTGAGTAAAGGGATCAAACTGAGAAGAGACTCACGACCACCGAAGGGATGGAAACTCCTCAAGGAGATCAGCAAAATAGAAAATTGCCTTTCACACAGGAATTCCAAGCCAAACACTGAAAACCCCCTTTTTAAAATAATACGAGCGAAAGCCCTAGGCTAACTGATTTGTTACCACATACGTTAATACCTTACAATTAATTTTTAAAGAATTCATTCTTGGTAATGGTTATTAATTCTTCGAAAAGATGGAGGAAAATTTATTCACAGTACTAAATTTCAAAGAGAAGTAAGTGAAGGCTATATATAATATACCTATACAATCCTGTCTCTTCAGTATATTTGAAAAATAATGTGTTTTTAAGCGGTTGAAAGAGATAAACGACGATAGTATTTTTAGATTAAGTAGACCATATATTAATTCATTCCGATAACCTTCTTCTGAGGATATATAAGCTTTCATAATTACTAAAGCTTTGTTTTTATAACTGGGCTAAGTGTCCCATTCCGTGATGAAGCATAGACACGCCAAACTCTCTTATGCTTCAATACAATAATATGCGTTTGGTTGTATATCTAACATTCTATTTTTAAAAAAAAATCATGTAGAGCTTTGAATTAAAGGTGCGCTTAAAAATAAACAAGTCATTAACAGACTTCACTGTTAAGTCCCGTATCAATTAAAAAGGTTTAAATGATATTGCAAATAATCTTAAAAATTGAAATTCTTTTATTTGTATACACTAAAAGTTAATAAGATTCTAGAACAGTATGAACTTTAGAGAATAATTATTTTCCCCGTCTCAATCTAAATATTTTCATTTCTGATAGTTGGAAGCTACACTTCGAAAAAATAAATTTCAGACTTTCATTCTATATCCTAACTATACACGACGATTGCAAATCCTTAATCGTACAATCAAAGTACAGCAGAACTTCGTTAATACGAATCTCAAGGGTCCAAAAATTATGAATTTCGTATTATCCGGGATTCGTATTAGCCGATAAGGAAAGGAAACTCCGATGGTGCAGTGTTATGAATTAAGCCCCACACCAGGTTGTTAAAAATAATCGTCATTCATTTATTTCAGACAAATACTTGGTTGTTGAAGTTTGTTTACATTAACGAATACTCTTGTTTGTAATAGAACAAACAATTCACAGAACTATACAAACTGAAAAGATCTGGAAGAACATCATTGTTATACAGGATGTATGACTTCATTTCATCTAAAATAGACAACATACGCTTATTAGATGGTACTTTCTGTCCGTTCGTCATCACTCTATGCTTCTTCTTCGGATTCTCCATCTTTATTTCTGTTTCTATTTCTGTTTCAGTGCGTATTCTGATTAATGCATCGACAATCGAACAGTTGAGTGTACTTTTCATCTGGTGGGACGGAATCAGCGCTTCATAAAACTTCCCTTACCTCAATAGATACCAGAAGAAACACTGAGATAGATAAGAAACCCCAGGTGGTCATCTACATAATTCAACTTGTAAAATAAGATTGATACACTATGAAAAGGAGTGCCAATGGAAATGGCTGGTTTATATAAACACTGAAAGAACCAATCAGAGAATTCCAGATGACAAATCCGTGTCTCCTTCTTCGTATCGACTAAGAAGCAATCAGAATTATTGGCAACAATAGATTTTTTTTAGAAGAAATATCTCATTTTTGGTATGAACTTCTTCATTTTATTAGTATTATCCAGAATATTAAATGGCTATTTTGCAAATAAATTGAAATCACAGAGTCGGGGCCAGAGAAAAAACGTATTAAGCACTAATTCGTATTAACCGGATTCGAAATAACGGGGTTCTGCCGTATTGACAGTCTTATTGAAAAATTCGTAGCAGTTATAATTTCCTAGCATAAATTATATTGGATTTTATTATCTTAAATGGCCATGCTGTTATTAAAATGCTGAAGTTTATGAGTGCAAAAGAATGAATTTTAAAGTTGGATTAGGTTAAAGGTAGTTTCGAAATGGATTGACCAATAGATTTTTTTTTATTTCCTAATTTAAAGAAAACTGTTGGCAACCCTTTCAATTTTTCATATCATTCCCTTACTCTTCTCTTGTTGAAATTAAATAAATAAATAAATGCAAAGTTAGGATGACATCTATAAATTATATGTTTACAATGTCTGTAAACCATTGAGGCTTGAAGCCACAAGGCGAAGGAAGTCTGCGATTATTAATTTACATTGATTTTCCTATGTGGTCGAAAACGTAGAGCACAAGGCATGATTATCTTTAATCGTTTTTTTGTATGGAGATTTATTCCATGCATATCCCTTCGCAACTTGGATCCTTATAATCGAATCCAAATGTGTTTTGTTTGCAATGCAATTCAAATCGTAAACACCCCGGAGGCAGAGCAAACACTGGGATTCCGAAGAAGGACTTTTCTGGGAACTTCATTTTTCGCTTTTAAGGATTTCAACACTTCGCAATCTCCCTCGAGGTGAAAACAAAACGGATTAAGTTTTCCTTTCCTTAGAAGAATATCGGTTTCGTGTGGAATTCTCGTCAAGAAAAAAAAAATCCGACTTAGAAAAGAAAAGCTTGATTTAAAAAAAAAAAAACGCTCTGAATCACATTAGTTTTGAATGTGTTTGGAAAATGAAAATCTACATGAAGTAACGAGAGAAAAAAAATCGCACCAATGCTCAGAAAATTGAAAATTAATTATTTTAATGATATTGAAAAATTTCAACGTTGGTTAAGGTTAACGACTCCTAAATGAAACTAATTAAGAAGAAAGTAAATGTTTGAATCTATAATTGCGGGGAAAAAACTTGCTTAAAACATTTAGATTTATTCTAATTTCAAGAAATGTATTTCATAAAGTGAGCAACCAAATTGATAGTCTGCACAACGAGCTTTAAGCCAATTCTGCTCATCGTTGAAACTTTTCCTCAGAAAAAAATGTAACTTAAAAGCGATACTCATTCCTTTAGCGCATCAAGAAATATATCCTAAGAAGTTAAGGAGTTTAAAAACAGAATATAATATAGAACATGATGGTGGTATTTTTTATGTAATTTCTAAAGACCTTATTCGTAATATCTCTTTGACGTGCTTCACCATCTGAGTTTCTTAAGTTAATTTCCTACTTAAATACAAATATTTTAACATTGGAACTTGGAATAGACATCAAGGAAATGAGATATTCAGAGATTAATTTTCTAAGAGCGACATTTTTATTTCAAAGTAATTACTGGAAGAACAGTTTGTTTTTTTATAGATAAATGACAAATATGTGTTGAATTGATTTTTTTTTATACCCTGTCTATGAAGTGAAGCGACTATTAGGAAGTTTGAAACATAAAGTGCTGGAGTAATTTTTAGTTAGTAAGAAAGAAAAACATGTGTTTGCTTTCTAGAACGAAGAGAAAAGATATTTATCAACATTAACCCCTGCGACTTGACGATCCATTCTCGTGGAGCTTTTCCACAACGTCGGCCAAACCCGGCCATTAGATTCATTTTTCAAAAGAAGATTTGTGAATAAATAACAACAACATTTCTCATTCCACGATATTTAATTCATTTCTCTTCTGCTCTATTTTTTAAATAAACTAATTTAAAAAAAAGAGGCAAGATTTTTACTTTATTGGCAACCGTATCTTAATTAAAAGTTCATAAATTCGTACATTCGACCTTCTTAGGTCGTGCTTTTCAGTCGTGGATCAAAATACTCACAATGCATAAATATATCTCAACAGGTGGTGAAAAGAATTTTCAATGACCCTTTTTTTCCTCTCTCATATGACAACATATTTTTTTTTTATTTTAAATAACTCATACAGAAACACCGCTGGGAGATCTTTACCATCACTTGTTCATTGACCATTTCGTGGTATTGTTTTTAGAATATGGGGCAACGTAGACACCCACTGACCACGTTCGCAGAAGGTTGAGTAAGAGAGAGAGAAAAAAAAATTACAACAAGAAAAAAAACAAAAAAAAAACAAAACACCTAGAGCAACCCTGAGAACTCGACGAACGATATAAATATCCTTTCTTTAGGAACTTTATTTTTAAAAATTCTATTCTTTATAGGTCAACTCATAATTACGCCTCCGTTATCTTTCAAAGAAATCTATCCACAATGCACATTTGATGAAAACACCTGCTACATCTTATGAAATTATTATTCTCGTTATCAAACGCTGTGCGTACAGGGTAATGTAAGCATTAAGTAAATTAATTAAAATTTCAAAAAGGAACTCTGTAACTTTGATTAAAAGGAATTAAGAAAAAAAAACTTTGATTATTCTTTCAAGTGCGTTGTCTTGCTCTATTATTATTGTTATTATATTATCATTATTGAAGGTATCCGCTTTCCTCGAAGGGTTTGCCTTTTCTTTTGCGAGATGATGAGGTAATTTTTTCTTTTATTTTTATTTTTCATTCCGTGCGAACAGACACCGGCTCCGGTGGCACTTTTATCTTTGACTGGGTGAAGTGAATCCACTCCTTTGCCAGGTAATCAACCCTGGCAGCTTCTCCTCGCTCATGTCAATGACCCAAAATGGCGAAGAGGAGAGAAGTAGCCTTTGCTTCACGACCCTCCCTCCTTCCTTCTATGAATTGTAGTCCTTCAATTTAATTTTTTTTTTTGCTCCTGTCCCAAACGAGTACCAACCTCTTTTCTTATTTTTTTTCCTCCCTTGGCTGGATTAAATAATTCACGGTCACTTTACCGAAAATCTAGAAATAGGATTTTTCCTCACTCCACAACATTTTCAATTCTACTTGTTGACGTTGGCACTAATTATTCGCTCGCATAAAGGAATGCGATTTGATTACCGTGCGATCAGAAATGATATTGGCTTCTACCAACACCTCCTAGAAAGAAAGCCAAACAACTGAAACGTCATACATTGTTACATCATCATATTTCGACCATTGTTAACCGCATTTCTACCAATGATAAGCCTTAAATTAAGTCGACTAATGATGATGTAACAATATATGACTTTTCAGTTGTGAGGCTTTCTTTCTAGGAGGTGTTGCTTCTACCCAATTCATTGATCGTTCGTTTGTATTTATTTTCGAAGCGAGTTTTCGATTAATTGTGGAAATCCGATTCGCTCTAGATTCAGCTCAGCGCCTACGATTGTGTAAGGAGTATAGTAAGGAGCATAGGTGGCGTATGTAATGCTGCTTCGGCATGGGTCCACTGATCGTAGCGCATGGAAACATGAATTCCAAGGCATACAATGATAAATGTGTTGATTCGAATTTGGAAACTATGTGATTAATTGTTTCCTCGTGTTATTCCTCTGGTTTAGTCGATTTTCTTTCGAAGTAAGGTCTAGCCATTCGGGAGTCTTTGGCGATCCCGTCTTGTTCGCATGGTCAATCACGTGATCATTTCAGAGTCAAGGTCACGTGATTTGCAATCGTGTCGACGACGCATGTGCAGTAACAACCACCCTCTTCTGGACTCAACCGTACAACTCCCTCCCTTCCTTCTTTTGAACTCCAGACTTTTCTTCGACCGTCGTTCTGCTCCGAGCGTTTCACCGTAGTTCCGACTCATAATTCGAGCTGCGGTGCGCATGCGTGGAAGACGATGATGCTGCTGCTTTAAATACGCAAAGCCCTTTAAAAATTATAAACCGCAACGACGAAAATAAAAAAAAATTCAAATTTCTTGAACCATGATTTTCAATAAATTAAGCTAACTGGAAAAGTTTAAACTAACCATGAAAAAGAGCAACCATTTCGTCGCAAACATGCTTAATCAGTCGTTAGTTTTTAGCTTAGCGATTTGTAGAATAAGCTAATAGGTAATTCAATTTTAAAATAAGTAAAGAGAAAAATGAAGCATTTTTTACCACCCTTACTCTTAAAATGAAAGTTTAAGTTTTATCATTTTAGAAGAAACAGTCTTATTGGCAAAACAAATTCTGACGCCATAAACTGCTCCACGCAAACAAAACTCCATAGACATGCAGGAAAAATTAATCTATTTAAATTTTTTTTGAGGGGTAAAAGCCGAAATTGGAAAGCAAAACTTGCTAAAATGTGTTGTCATCAGGAGCAAACCTGTATGTAAAATTTAAGAGCGAATGGAAAAGCGGAAGTGCTTCAAAATTCGACTGAAAGGTTCCGTACCATCTCACAAGATTCAAGAGCGAGTTAATATAAGGGTGGTAATAATAATAATAATAATAATAATAATAAATAAAAATAAAAAGCATAAGCTTTAGCCAATGTACAGGTCAAGCATGTTACATTCTAAAATATAAATATAAAAAAAACAAATAAAAAAGCAATTGATAAAAACATTTTGAAAAGATGGCGCGATTTCAAAAATTCATTTGGAATCATTGAGTTTCAGTACAAATTATGAAAAGATGCTTCATTTTACTTGCATCATTTCTAAAAAAAATTTTTAGATTTCAGCAAAGCTTCAGCTTAATTAGTGCTAAATGATTTCAACAGATTCCACGGCAAAGATGGGTTATCGGGTTATTATCCTGGAAAAATAGAGATTTTATATTAAAGCAATTGCTTGTTTAAATAGAAATAGACATCTACTAATATATTATTTCCGTCGCATACTTCAACGATACTGCAGTATTCTAGAGAATTCTTGAAAATGACGGAAAGTAAATGCAGCGTTATATTGGGTCTTCCGGAAAATGAAAGATCGTTTGCCGAATGAACTAGAAATGCAAACACATCGATTGGAAGAGACGAAGGAATCGATATTAAAAAAAAGAAAAAGACCGTCGTTAGCAATTTCCCATTGTCTGCTCCCGGTTCTTTATTTAAAAACTTAAATTGCTTTCTAGACTTGTTTTGTCAGCTTTTCAGTAACAAGCTTCTTCAGTCGAATTGCAAATTCATTAAGAAAAAAAATTATATATATCTCTGTTAAGTAAGACGTTGAATCTAATTTCATAATTTTTCAGTCTTTTACAGTCTCCTGAAAGCATCTTTAATCCTGTTATTTTGTTTTAATAGTTGCTTAAACTGCTATCATCTTATTTATTTTGTATTATTCCACGTTGTCTCTCCTCTTTCTCGTTCTCCCTAATCTCTTCTCACCTTGGTCGCTGTTTTAATTCACATGATTTGCATCCAGGTACGGCAAATCGCTCGTTCCCTGTGTGCTGGCACCCCGGTTCAATGCTCTCAACAGGATCATCGGGGTTGCAAGGGTTATTAAGGGAGTGGGAGAAGAAGAAAAAAAACACATAAGAAAATAAAAAAAATATTCTACGAGCAAAACAAGCCTAGGAATGGTTGATATATAGTAAGCTAACTCAATATTTCCTCTTTAAAAAGCTTTTGGAGCGGCGAACACTTAGTTATTGAGACAACAAAGATACACAAATAACGTTGTTAAAATATCTAAATAAATAAAACAGAAAGAAAGAGTCACGTGACAGGCTGCTAATAAAGAGAGGCCTGAGGACAGGGGAACAACCTGTTGCGTTATGTTTAAAAAAAATGAAGAAGAAAAGAAGGAAAATGGCCAATAAACAACGTCACTTAAGGAAGATTCGCCGAAATTCTGATAAAATAACTGATCATTCTTCAGCGATGATACGAACGAAAACGCCCTAAGGTTAACGACTTCGTCAAATTCTTATAGGATATATAAAAATTATAAAATAATAAAAGCTGCAATACGAGGACAATAGTTTGAATAAATGCACTCACAGAACTGAAATAAAAGATATTATCTCATAAAAAAGAAAAGGGGGGAAAAACAACTTTAAGAAGATTCTAAATCAGATTAGATGTAAAAACGTTTTTCTTTCTGGTTTAAAAAGACAGAGATTTATTCCACTCGAATTATTTAAGTTCAAATTTGCATTGCATACCACTGAATTTCGTCATTGGATTCAACCGACGCTAAATGAAAAGAAGCATTTTAAAGATTTTTATTTCCTCTGGCTGTAGATGCTTTAGAAGCATGCGACGTCTTCAGTCCCTCGTATATTGTGAAACGACAAGCGAAGGGAGGAAACAAATAAAATAAAAGAAGAAAGGAAGTGCTGCTGCTGTTTTGAAAAGCTAAACAGATACAGTGAACGAACCTCTCATGAATGCGATGTTGATCGATAACACTTCGGCAAACCTTATAATCCATCATCCCTCTCCTTACCAATCAGCACATCTAAAAACCTTTGTAGTTGTTGTTTATTGTTGATAAAGCGAAATGAATACATGGTCTGCAACGTTCACTTAGACTGGAAGCGGAATGTTGCCGTTACGCCAATCGTGATATCAGCAGGTTGAGAAGGCTGGACCAAAGCGTCAAAGCTAAAAGAGCTATCTCGAAGTTTCGCAAAGTGGATATTATCATCGAGGAATTTGTTCTTATCCTGAAGATTTAGCGACAGCCAAGTTATCTCTTCCTAAAGTCGTCTTTCTAAATCCCATCCTCTAAAGGGGGATCTCTTCTCCACCGCCGAGCACCCATTTCCTCCCGCCCAATCGTCGTTCATGTTTTATCTCGGCCGTGCTTTTGTTCTTCGTGGGAGAGAAAGTGACGAGCTTTTCTTCTTGGAGAGCCTGTCATTTCAATGTAAACCATTGTTTAATGCAACATTGCAAGGCCATGTTTTAAAATTTACAGCGTCTTGGATTATGAAAGAAGTTTCAAGTTCGCGCTAACAAAAGGAGACGCAGAAGAATATGAACCATCACTCACCAACCGTTAGTTGTCCTTCCGCACTTCAGAACAACAGACGGAACATTCTGATTACACTCTCGTTGAGCTAAGCCAAGCGGAAATGATAAAACACTCTTCCAAGAAGAGGAAAAAATTGCTCGAAACATGCCGTTTCATTGCACGGTATCTCTCCACAAAACCAACCACGAATTACTGCCATTTTTTATCTTTGACACAATTTAAAACATAAAAAAAGTTTGTTACTATTAAAAAAATTCCAAAAATTAAAAGCTCGCTTTCAAATAAAGAAAACAACAATATGGCACCAATATCTATTTATAACACATTGTCTAAAGAATTGGATAAGAGGACTGCATTTATAACAGCATAGATGGGTTTTATCTTGACAGGTCGCCCACCCAACATGCGACCATCACCTTTTGTTTGTAAAGTGGACACTTTGTATGGCGTGATCTTTTATGGCCTCCCGGATTCTCAGATATCATACCACTCAGAGAAATGTACAGAAAAGCTATAAGAGAAGTATTAAGGTGATACGTGGAATGGCACAAAATTTGTGGCAAGAAGAAAACTTTACTGGGCACCAACATCGTATCCAGGATTTTATTTCGGGGCGGGGAGGGGGTTTCCAAATTCTTATATGAAGATGTCGAAATTTACTCTTCGTATTATGGTTTGAAGCTGATTTGAAACGATGAGCACGATTTTCGCATGGTGAAATTAATCCTTTGATATTGACACTTCAGCAACAGCAAGTTTCCTTTGTCAAACTTTGGCATTATGCATCCCAATGGTATGTAGTCTTGTAAATCTATTTTTTTAAAATGTACTTACTATTTTGTTGAAAGTTATCCCATTCCAAAAAGGAAGCTATAAAAAGAAACCAACTTTTATTTGGTTTAGTCTTTATTCGCAAAGACACCAACTTATTTCGAAACGCTTATCGCATGTAATTCCCTTCAGAACTATTTCGAAATGAAATATTTTTTCTCTTAACTCCAAGTTGATCTCCTTAATCTCAGGCAATTTTTCTGTTCAAACACTTCGAAGACCACATAACGGGTTCTTTAAACATTCAAAGTACTCAAGGCTTCGACTGCAATATCCATCGTCAGTGTCCGTTGCCCTCCGTGTGCTTTCTTTGTCTTTGTAGAGCGGCAGCTGAGCCTGCTGGAGTGCTTGAGGGTTAACCCCTTATGTAATAAAGACGGCTGAAGGAGGATTGTTCTCGGTCGCCCCTAGCAACCATTGCAAACACTATTTACGAGATTAGTGCTAATCTCCTCCAAAGCAACTCCACCTCGAGCCATGGGGATTCGAGAAGTTTCTTCCAAAGACATTTTTTTTAGCCAGCACTCGTGTAGCCCTTGATGGAACTTGGATGGATTTGAGAAAACTCGAAGCAGGGTGGAGTAAAATGGAGCATTCTTGACAGGGTAAGGGGAATGGAAATCTTTAGCGTGCAATTTTAATCAACGAATAGGAATTAGTATACTATTAGTCCTTTAAAATAATCCCTACGAAATCCCATTAGAATAGAGAATTCTTAAGGAGAGCGGATTATTTAGGCGACAATTACGCAGAAGGATAGAAATGCAAAACGCCATTAATGGAGTTACATGTACGACTTTTCAGTACTTAAGAAGTCAATCGTGTTATGCCTCTAATTAAGATTAGATTGCTTTATTCTCATTGAATATTTTTTTAATTTAATACTCGCAATATACAATTCTTCTTCCAGCTTATCCCATTCTCTTATATGAAGTCACTGCTGTTATGACTCTTTTTCCAAAGTGTGTGTTCTCCATCAGTCTTACATTAAAATTTTTCTCTTCCATATACATCTAAGCTTACTAAGCAGTTATTCTAGACTTCCTATTAAAATAATCCTCAGAGATCCATGATTTACAAAAACCATCAAAATATGAGTCAATTTTTTCAACGCATCTTCTGTTCAATTTTGTATATGTATTAAAGAGTGTTTTTTGTATAAACTTAAAGGATGATATCAAAATACATATAAAGAAGCCCGATCAAATATCAGCTTTTAAACTTTTAATTAATCTTAAAATAGTAAACGATCTTTATTAAGATCATTTAGAATACCAGTAGGAGTATTCGATATTTTTTTGCCTTCAGTTTTTTTGCTCGTTATTCGAATGACATAGGCTTAAGATTAAAGGGATTGGAACGATGAGAAGAATTCAATTTTTTTTTTATTTCAATCCTCAGCTTTCACTGAATTTACGACGTGATTTCGTGGCAAAAGGCTGAAATTTTTGATGGACGGTTCTTCACAAGCCGAGTGATGAATTCTTTAGGTGACAGTGAAGGCGCTCAAAGCCGATCGACAATCCGTTTAGAAATTCGTCACAAATACGAAGAATACCATCCGACTGAAGATGTTCCACAAATACCCACTTTCATAGCTGTCTTCCTCTCTCATCTCTTATTCTGTATCATTTTTTCCTTACAAACCATGTCAAGTACATAGGCGGTTACCGTTACACGAAACGCGAAATGTTTTGGAAAGAAAAAAATAAAGTGGGGTGTCGATGGTGATGGTGAATCACGTCCAGCCAACCATGAACTGAAAAATCATAAGCAGAAAGAAAAAAAAAGCATAATGGGAGAATAGGAAGAAGGCTAAAAATCAAAACTCTCAACAACCTTACAGTTGGCCGGCTGAGATTAGAAGCGAGAAACGTGATTTATCAAAAATAATTTACCCCTTTAAAAAAAAAAAGTGCACATAGGAAAAGGAGGAGAGGTATTTTCTTAAACTCAAACAGGATATTTCACCAACAGCTTATATTGTAATCGTGCTGTTAAATTATACAGTAGCGAAGGTTAACAGCTATTCTCAGAGGGCAGGGAATGATGAGGTAGCAAAACAGAGAAAGCCATCAGCGATAAACACTAAATATTACACGAAATTGCGATATTTGTTTGCGAATGGTGCATTGTTTTCAGACATCGATGAAGATTGCCGAAATATTTTTTTACTTACTCATGATAATAATTACACGAAGCGTTATTCTGAAGTAAGCATTTTAAATGCTAAGTACTTTGCTTATCTGTTGTATAATAAAACCTACTGATTCAAAGGACAGTAAATAACTACGTGCTAAAATTCGCCTTAATAATATCCACGATTGTTTCCACTACCTTGGCGATTGCAAATATAATATTAACTTCGGAACTGCTACAGTAATGAAGTCCAGGGGTTGATAAAAGTAATAAACAAGCGAAGAATAAAAGCAATAAAATCCGCATTCGCGATTAGACGTTCTTCTCCGTCTCATATGATTCAAATTAGAAGTAATGCGAAGTTCCCTTCGGCGGCAAAATCACGTGCGCTGAGAGGGTGTATTCGTCCTGGATGAAAATTGATATCAAGGTGTGGGTGGGGTCCGGTAACAAAGAGGGGATGGAGGTGGATTTGGATCTTTTCTTTCACAAAACCAAGTTAACATGCTCAACCTCCCTCTCTCCCTCCTTCTATTCGACGCAACGCGAAGGCCAACGAAGCGTAGAGCTTACATTATTTATTCAATCGATACAAATATCTTCAGATAATTTTCCTATGATAACCAACCAAATGCTTCAATTTAGTGACATATTATTGCCGTGTAAACAAGTAATGAATATTAGACATGAAAATAAATAAACACAATCTTACCAATTGTTTGTTGCAAAAGCAGCCAGAATGAGGTAAGAAAGAATTTAATTTCTTTCATTATAATAGCTGTATTGTATAGGAAGAATGAATAGTAATTTTACGTATTTCCTAGCATGAATATGAAATACTTGATGCAAGGGGTTTATTTGATTTTACTTTTAGAGTTCTTGAAAACATTTCAATTAGGTCTATCTGCTTTAACGTCAAGTTGCTTGCATTTACCTTGCTTAAGTTGACCTATATTTACTCATTAGCATTAAAGGATTTAACTATTTTTATATTTTATCCTATGATATGACTTTACTATGGAATCTATGATTTTATTATCACATTAAAAAAAATAAAATAAAATAAAATAAAAACCTAAAACAAATGGATCAAATGAACGAAACAAAAGTCGCAATTGTCTGTGTCCTTTATTTTGCTGGAGAATTTCTTGTTATGATAATGCCGACTGGCAATCAGAGTCCGTGATAGCATCTGTTTGTGTACGGAAAAAACCTTGACATTGAATGCTTAGCACACGGTGGTTCCACTCTTACGACGCTGAAGCAAACAAGCGTGCTTGAGGCAGAACCCTTCGGGCCTTTAATCTGGGTCGTTGCTGGAAATCCGTTAATGGTTTCGGATTATTCTGGTTGTTTTTTGTAAAATTAATGACCGGGGATATAGATGATAGATGAAGAGTTACAACATAGGAACTCACTACATAGAGATGGAAATATAAACTTTACTTCAATATACTTAAGCGCTGTTCGTATCCAAAAGACGCGGAAGATCACCCTTATGTCACTTCCACTCGGTTATCCCTTCTTCCAAAAGACATGCATGCATGAATGAATGAATGATGCAAAATGAAAACTGTAAAGATTAATCCTTTGTGAGAAAAAAAACAACCCTGTAGTATCACCAAAATTCCATATGGACGAAACAATTCTTCCCAAGAAGGCGGGGACGTACAGGGAGCAGAAGGGAAGAGCAGACCCCCTAAGAACCCCTGCCTGTCTCTGTTCGAGGAGCGAGAGCAATTTCGAAGGAGGGAGTGCCAAGTAATTGAGAGTGGGGACGAGAAAGATTTACACTTTGCCGGAACTTTCCCAAAATTGGATGTTCTGGGAAAGTGAAGGTGAAAGTTCACAAACTGGCCAAATCCTGTTGACAGACGATGTCGCTCTGAACAAATGGATATTGCTTATCGTCGAAAGACTTGTTTCCATATTACCTAAAATAATAAGCTATATAAATACAGGGGGAAGATGGAAAAGAAACGGTGTTTAGAGTGAAGCAGACATTCCCCATGACGTTTTATTGCAATCGATATCATTTTATTTGATACTAGAAAAGGAGTAGGGGTAAAAAAACCAAACATCCGTGACCGATACGGCTCATGATATTCCGGGGGGACAACCGTATGACAGAGGGTGGCATGACAAGACGATCAAAGTCAAGCGTGCGCATGGCTAGCCGAGCATCCAGCGACAGACGAAAGCAGAGACAGAGAGAGAGAGAGAGAGAGAGAGAGAGAGGGAGGTGAGGAAGATGGAGGGGGGAAGCGGGATTTCGATGTCGTCACACGTACACGGCCCCTGTTGGAATCCGAGTGACGTTGAATTCTTTCTGAATGCTGTCCCGTGGCTAACGTTCCGCGAAAAACACTGATGTGCCGAGGGCTCGGGGGGAGCTGATGGCCTCCACCGATGGACTGACTTCCCCCCTCCTTACCTCCGACAGGTCGAACAGGGGGGACCGGATTCGGTTCGTATGCGTTCACAGTGCACGAAACGATAAAAAAAGTTCAAAGTAAACACAATCAGAAATAATAAAGCTACTCCATCCTAATTCAAATCCATTGCAATCGGTGCTTTTGACGGAGTGGATAAGCTATCGATAAGAAAATTTGTCAAAGGCTATTTAGGATAAGATAAATAAACCGGGGATCATCACAAGCTATTTTCACATTTTTAACTGTTTCGGTTTTTCAATCCAACGAAATTTGATAGGAATTCTGATTAAACGGAACAGATAATAAAGGAAGTACGGTTGAGTCATTCTTAAAAGAGAATAATGCTCTATATATTCCATTAAGCGTATCTCAACTTAAAAAATATCAAATTAAATAATTCGAATTCTGAACATGTCTCTTAAAAGGAACAGCATTCATTAATTACATCAAAGCGAAAATATGAAACTAAGAATGCGAAAGAAGCAGAGAAAGTTGAAGGGAGGTTCATCGTATCTGATTCTCTCCCTAATTACGCAAAAAAAGTTCGCATTTAACGAGTTTTACATACAATGGAGTGAAAGAGAACTCGAAGTTAACTAGATGATCGAATTTTCTTTGATCGAAATTGGTGTAGAATTGCATTTTGGAGATCGAAACGAAGAAAAACTTGTCAGAAAGCCGGCTCTTTTTCTTACCTAACCCTCTTTTTCGCGCGAAAAAAAAATCAAGCAAATTTATAAGTTTCTTTCACTTATAAAACAGTTTTCATGGATAATACGGGTCTGATCGGGAAATCAATAATAATCAATTGTCGAAATAAGAAAATTATAAATATTTCAAAGCAAAGTAATGGAAGAGTTATTCGCATTCGAAGATGGCGCTAACCATAATTGGCTTCCGGTCCACGTGGCACTTGCTTTGCAGGACGGTTTAAGCTGAAAAGTCACAGCCAACAAATGGGAAGGAAAATGGATAATACAACAACAATGCCAAATAGAATGAGGGGAAAATAAAATAAATCTTAAAAAAAAATAAAATTCCGTCTGTGGAAAATAATATGAGGAGGAAACGTGCGGCCGTGACAGCCCCCAGAGCTTTCTCTGAACAACAGGTGGATGAAATCTTTCAGTGAAAACAAACCTTTTAGGTACTTTCATCCAACCAAAAGTTGGAGAAAAATAAATTAGTCATCTTATATTTACTTTCATGCGTAGTTTTCCACAATTCCCTTTAATAACACCAGTTTATAAATCATTTTATTGCTTATGTTTCTCCTAGCAAAATTATTTTTCATGAAACGCAAATGACTCGTAGAACAAAAGTGTGTCTTAAAATAGAATCCACTGAGAGAAAACTTTCAAATTTTAAGCTTTAATTAAAAAAAGGCATGCAAAAAATGTATAAATTTACATTTTAATGCGTTTTTCTGACGAGTTGCAATACAATACTTCTGTCGTTTTACCGAGGGCGGAACTTCTAGAAGGCAAAGGAATTACGTCCTTCAGTAAAGTGAAGCATATTCTCGCCCCGGCATTATAGCAGTTAGTCGGCTTTTGGATAAAGTTCGAGTGTTTCTTTCATTTCTTAATTTTAATCAATGGAAATTACGAACCTTTGAAAATTATAAATCACAGAACAAGTTTTTTTTCTAACCGGTAAACGACACATTTGCATTCATATTAAGTCTTAAGAGTATGCATAAAAAAAAAAAAAGCGTTCAGAGCTTGAAAAGTGATCCGAGAGCGATAGGTGGGTGGCGGGGGTGGGCGCTCTTCTTACCTGTGTTTGCGGGATCCGTGCGACCGGGTCCAATAAGCGTGAGCACGAAGAAGGGAGCGACAAGCATGAACAGTTGTCCCGTCGTCTTCATCATCATCGTTCCCGTTGTCGTCGCTCTTTTCATGAAGGGTGCGATGGGGATTTTTCACGGGCGAGGGCTAGTGCACATCCTCTCCCCGCCAGGCTCTGTGAGGCATCTGGCTCCACGAACGCTGTTTGCAACGAGCGCCAGCCTCGCTCTCGTGAGGCCCCGACGGCCCGGAACGAGCATCTCGCATTGTCTCGCGCTTACCTCTTTACAACGACTTAACCCTCCCCTCCTCCCCCTCACTTATAAAGCGGGCTCCATCATCTGCTCAAACGCCACTTTCTCATGTTTCACGTTTATCTCTTCCTTCTTTCCAACTTACTTTGAAATATATTCACTGAAACTGTTCTTAAAGACTCATTCACCCCTCCACCCTCATTTTTTTTAAATTTTTTTATTTTTAAAAAACTGCAATTTCACAGAATGAAAAATTTTACTTTAAAATCACTTCTCATTCTTTATTTATGCAATCTAATTTATGAATTTTGCCTCCGAGATTCCACACGCATACAAGAGTTGTTTTGGAATAGACGAAGAGAATTCAGTGCAAGTAAACGAAGGTTGCCTCAAGTTAAAGCAAGAGGTTGTTAAGAGTGTTGGCGGAGGAACCAAGGCTCTCCCAAGCGCCACCTGCCGCGAGGAGTAACCTTGAACGGGCTGTCCACTCATTCAGTGGGGGGAGGGGTAAAAGGGAAGGAGAAGGAAAGTTTCCTTACAAGGACAATGGTTACAAACACACGTCACCACCAACGACGCTGACTTGTCTGTCAGCCCAAAAAAAATCCCAATCTCGCTCGCTCTCACCATCTCTTCTATGGGTGTGCGTGATAGATGGACACGCTCCAATCACTGACAGCAAAATATTCCTTTTTCTCAATGATAACATCACACACTTATTGTCTGTTGCAATCAATAACAGTTATTTTATTCAAAATCAATTACAATTATCATAACATTCTCTAATGCTTTCAAGTTAAACGAAACAAATATGTAAACAATAAATAATTGTAGTAATTAAATTCAAAATATAATAATAATAATAATAATAATAATAATAATAATAATAATAATAAT
>JAHWFO010017185.1:898165-931299 GCA_023313115.1 Rhysida immarginata
AATAAAAAAAGAAATCTACTGAAAGCGTTATGTGCATCTATCTATAACCTTCATATTTAGAAAAATGTTTATAATGTTAAGAAATTATCTGAATAAAACTTTCGTTATACATTTTTAGAAATAAATAACCAAAACTAAACGTGGTATTAAAATACTTGAAAATATAAAGTTAAATCCTCTGTGCAACTAGAGAGTTATAAAATATTGGATCTTTTTTTCCGAAGGATGCGCTTTCATTCTCAACGGTAAAAGTAAGTTATTTGTACAAGTAGACATTGTTCTGTATTGATGTATTAATAATGATAGTATAAAATTCCAATAACAATACGATTCATGTCATTCGCCGTCAAATGGGCAATTACGATTGAAGAAACTTTCTTTGATTTTGGGTTTTCATTTTAGTTTCTGTTTCAGCATTGGGAAGAAGGCTACAACAACCACAGAAATATACGTATTCCGATTCTTTATAACTTTATTGTGGATTAGAGATTTCTTTCCCATTTTTTATTCTTGCAAATTTTTACTTTTCCAAATATGATATACACGATGTGCATTCAACTTCAAGGCACAACTTCGCCCCACTTTCTTTTCATGAAAGCGGACGATATACATATATGAAACTTATCTCATGTTTATCATACTTTTCTAGAAGCCGGCGCAATTCTTTTCTCCCCTTTCTATCCAAGAAAAGTGAAAGGCCGTTCGTAAATCTTTGTTTGGAGGAATGCCATGAAAAAGACAATCTTCATTGTCAGAGAGACTAGAAAGTTACCAGTTGCAAAGTCAAGCGAAAATGAAGATGGCGGAATAATCTCTTTCCGTTTATTCTAGTACGTTTTCCTTTCTATATTTTTTTTATTTGTTGACAAGCTCTTACTTCCGTTTTACCAAATAAAGGCAAGCAACTCCAAGAAGCTTTTGCAATTGCTTTCTCAGCTTAGGAGAAAAAAAGTGCAAATTTTTGTGTGATTTCTTAACAGAAATATTCACGGTTATTTTATGAGAAATTATCTTGTAAACAAAGGCTAAACGGTCGGGTTCGACCAAGTACTTATTGGATAATATGCATATCCTAGGCGCAATTCGACACAGGCTACAAGCTTATCTATTTCCACAAAGTCTAACTCCATGCTATTTTATTCGATGCTGCAATTTTCAGAGCAAATCAAGATAAAAAGAAATTAATAGAAAAAAGGAGATTGTTATGGAATATGCGGGGTTTTATGGAATGCTATGATATACAGGGTGTCTAAACCTTTAGAGCCAAACTTCTACAGATAGTAGAGGACTAAAATTTGATAGTAGAGGACAGGTACACTACCTATCCAAAAGTAATCGGACACTTTCGATTTTAGACGTTTTGTCGTATATCTAGAAAAATACTTGACAAATTATCCTGAAATTTCAGGGGTGTGAAGAGCGTGTTACATTTCATATATTTCAGCGAAGGTTTTGCCCCGAAAGCAAATAAGGGACCAGCAACAAAGCGAATCAAAAAAATAATGTTTAGGATCACCCTGTAAAAAATAATGCTTGAAATGCGTTGTAGCTGTAGCATATGATTAAGAGGCTTCTTTTACTTATCTGTGTTTATTTGTATGAGGATAGCAAGCATTTTCATGGAGATATAAAAGTTTATTTAAAAATAAAAAATCGAAAAATGTTCTTAAGTTTTTTGTTTATAACATGCAGTGTTTTCAATCTAATGTAATGCCATTTTCAGGAAACGTGAGAAATGACAGTAGAGACAATACCTTGCAATCAGAATACAAAAATATTATACAGGGTGTCTCAGAATTCATTGTACAAACTTCTGTGGGAGTTAGTATGGGTGATTCTAAGCAAAAAAGTTCATATGAACATGGGTCCGAATTTGAACGATAACTGACAAGGGAATCCCTCGAACATGTACGTCACAGATTTCCACTAAATTGAAATATGTTACTCATCTGAAGCTACTATAGATGCTTGCAAAATAAGAGAATGCGAAATTGTGTTTCTTTCTAAATAAACCGCGAAAACGAAAAAACTCATCATACATAGCCATACAAAGACTCCATTGTTAAAGCGGTTAGGCTATGTGGGGTTCTCTTGTGAGATATGAACAGAAATAAAAATGCCGCCATCAAGATCAACATGCTAATAACTCAGGTTCTGTAAAGCCTCGATTAATGAAATTTGGGGGATAACAGGGTACATAAGACTGTGTATACCGTTAAAATTTGATCGAATTCCAATAACAAGTTTCCGAGTTACTCATTCAACATCTTAATACGTGGTCGCTTGTGAGTACTAACTAGCACTTTTTACAATTTTGACTGTGTAAATCGGAAATTTCTCGTTGGAATTCCATCAAATTTTAACGGTATACACAGTCTTATGTACCCTGTTATTCCTCCAAATTTCATTAATCTAGGCTTTACAGAACCTGAGTTAATAACTTGTTGATCTTGGTGGCGGCATTTTTATTTCTGTTCATATCTCAGTTATCGTTCAAATTCGGACCCATGTTCATATGAACTTTTTTGCTTAGAATCACCCACACTAACGCCCCTAGAAGTTTGTACAATGAATTCTGAGACACCCTGTATATCTGATGAAATACGAGCATATTTTACTAAATAATGTTTAACTGTGTATGCGCAAACGTTACCAAAATATCTTTTACAAAAAAAAAATAACGTCACGCTGCACTGAATTGCAAGCAGCAGTGCGGTATTAAAACCACGCTATTGTTAGCTCTCTGCTGCAAACAAGCCGCCTGTCAAGCTATCTGCCACGATCGCTTCGTTCGCACAGGAAAACGATCTTACGTGTTTAATAATATTTTAATCTACGTGTTTCCCCTTTATTAAACATCTCGGTAAGAAGTCTTTTCAGGATCATTAATACACCTTTTGCAACCTTCTTAGCCATGTCAACATCTGATTGTAATGAACATTTTGAATTTTCATACACACAATCGAGTTCACTCATGGACGCCGCCATTTGTGTTAATACTGACGCAACAGAACAAACAACGAACTGGGTTGCTGCAAATTGTAATCTCGAACCAGAGGTAAATTCAGGAAGGTAGCCGGCTCGCTATGGCTAGAGATATCGCCTCCTAGCCATCACGTGATACACTGCCTTCTAGCCGTAGCGTATTTGAACGATCTAGGCCCACTGCTAGACTAGGGCCTAGCCATCGAAGATCGAAAGCGAAGAGAAACAATGAAGGGATGAAAAAGGGGTGAAAAAAATGGGAAAGAATAAAAAATTCTGCTATATTTTGATTAATTTCTGTTGCAAGCTCTAACTGTCCATTATAGCTGCCGCCACGTAAGTTGAACGATCTTTTTGACATGCGCAGTAAGCCATCTCATCAATATACTTTGTCTAGATTTTACCCATGATGCACTTGTTCGACTATAGTAATGGTGGAGACATCGCTGAAACGTGGAAAGCCTATTAAAATTCATAATATAAAACAAATTGCATTCGAGTCGACTATTCTGCGTCATTTTTTAATTTATTAATTTATTAATTTCATTTATCTATTTAAAAGAAAAAACGAAAACAGAAACTAAATATAAATACGAAAACAATGCTTCCAAAACGAAAGCAGATGTTTCATGGAATAGCTAAGCGATTTACTACCCGTTAACGCCTATTGGCTGGCATACTGTCGTTCAACGAGGCCAACGAGAAATACAAGGCCCTGACGCGGAAAAATCACCTGACCATAGCAGTCCAAACAACAATGTAACTTTGTTTTCAACAAACGAAAAAATTCTGTTTGTTAAAAACCAAGATGGAAACAATGATGGTTACATCGTTACTCGGACTTCTATAGTCAGGTGACTTTTCCGCGTCCAGGCCTGTCTTTCTAGTTGGCTTTGGTAGTTCAACTTATGCGGCGGCAGCTATAATTCAATAATAAAATCAACGACAAGTTAATTATCTCAAAATCAAAGTTAAACATTTTATTAGTCATACAGAAGTAAGAAAATATTCATTGCTACAATCTCTCCTTGACTTACAAGGGAATCCCTCGAACATGTATGTCTTAGATTTCCACCAAACTGAAATATGTTATTCATCTGAAGCTACAATAGCTGCTTGCAAAATAAGAGAGTGCGAAATTTTGTTTCTTTCAAAATAAACCGCGAAAACGAAAAAATTTGAGCATACATAGCCATACAAGGACTCCATTGTTAAAGCGGATAGGCTATGTGGGGTTCCCTTGTTAGTCGTAAATATCTCGTCGCAGTTGTATAAAATAAATTCATGTCCGTTGATAATGAATCGTGTTTCGATCATAGTTTCATCAGTGGACGCAGCCATCTTGAAAATGACCAACGAAGCCAACTTTTGAGAAGCTCGCTTAAAAACCTAGCCGGCTACGGATGGGCGGAGCTAGCCAAGCCTAGCGAACGCGTTCAAGAAAAAGGCTAGGCTAGCCCACGTAGCCTTAGCGAGCCGGCTACCTTCCTGAATTCACCTCAATCAACACCACCTAGACAGAAGGCCTGTGCACAGAAACGTCATACATTGTTACATCACATTAAAGCGGCTATTGTTAATCGTATTTCTACCAATAATAAGCCCTAAATTTGGCCGTTTGATGATGATGTAACAATGTGTACAGTACAATGTGTACAGTTTCTATGCACAGGCCTTCTGTCTAGGTGGTGTTGCCTCAATCAACACCACCTCTACTCAAAGCCTGAGCGCGAAAATTTCATACATTGTTACATCATTATAAAAAGTCATCTTTAATCGCATTTCTACCAATAATAAGCTCTAAATTATGACTTCGTATCATGATGTAACAATGTATGACGTTTCCGCGCTCAGGCTTTCTCTTTAGGTGGTGTTGCCTCAATACGCTGTTGCATACGTCAGAGCCTTCAACAGAGTTCAACAATGCTTTTAACAACTCGCGGTTGTGGAATTTAATGCGTTTGGTGCAGCGCTGAGCAAGTGTTGAATTTAACAACTCACGGATAATTTAGACCTACTCTTATAAGAAGCCCACGCAAATGTCGTGAAAATTCAGAAAGATATCGTTGATAGAATGAGTTGAATTTCAGTTGCTCTCAAAAAATAAACAAAACGATAAACGGTTTCCTCCAAATTTTTATTTTTGGATCGGACACCAGTATCAACTTCTCCTTACGCTCATATGAAGTCAGTATGCCTTCATATCAGCGTAAGATGATGATGATACTGGCGTCCGATCCAAAAATAAAAATTTGGAGAAAACTAATAAATTACTAATTGCGCGCATGATGCAAAAGAATTATGCAATCGCAGTTAAACATTATTTAGTAAAAATGCTCCTCTTTCATCAGATATATAATATTTTTATATTCTGATTGCAGGGTCTTGTCTCTACAAGAGTTTGTCAAGTTTCCTGAAAATAGCATTGCATTAGGTTGAAAAGCCTGCATGTTATAAACAAAATACTTAAGAAAAGTTTTCGATATTTTTAAAGAAACCTTTATATCTCCATGACTATACGTGCTATTCTCATACAAATAAACACAGATAAGTAAAAAGAAGCCTCTTAAGCATATGCTATAGCTACAAGGCATTTCAAACATTATTTTTTACAGGGTGATTCTAAACATTATTTTTTGGTTCACTTTGTTGCTGGTCCCTTATTTGCCTTCGGGACAAAACCTTCGCTGAAATATACATGTTAACAAGCTCTTTACACCCCTGAAGTTTCAGGATAATTCGTCAAGTATTTTTCTAGATATTCGACAAAACTTCTAAAATCGAAAGTGTCCGATTACTTTTGGATAGATAGTGTATTTTGAGATAGGGAACCACCAGTGCATATGATCGAAAGTGCATATCTCAGCGTCTTGAAATCTTGTTGCCAGTGAGAGGATGTGGCTTCAACATGACGGTGCGCCTGGTCACTTCGATTGCGATGTCTGTGAGCACCTGGACAACAGATTCCCTAATATTGGATCCGCTTTGGACACTTGCTCTGAGCTGTAAATTGTTGCTATGAGACGTAAGTTGTTTATGAATTATAAACCTGTCGTTCCGCTCTGAAAACGAAAGCAACTTACAAAAACGATCCTCACACGCATTAGGGTGTTTTCACACACACCGGCCATCGGCACCGGCAAATGCAGCCGGCGTTGATCTCGACAATCGGCTGCCAGGTCGATCTCCGACTCGTCGCTTTCAATGATTTCATACGGCGTTTTCACACACACCAGCAAAGCCGGAGCCGGAAAGGGTTTGTTTTTTGTATACATTAGCGTTTTGTTAACATTTTCGTTTGGTTGGTATTTGTGTTTTATTTACATTTACTTCCGTATTGTAGTACAATTTCCTTCATTGCGAAAACGATCCTGTAACATTGATAAAATTTGTGGAAAGTAAATCCTGTTTATGGGTTGAAACAACTGATTATTTTAAAGATAAAATTGAAAGTCAAAAAGCATGGAAAGAAGTTTATGCGTTTTTAGAAGAAGATTTTCCACAAAAAGACAAAAAGGCACAACATAAAATTCAAATTATACACTGCTTTGTAATGAAATTGCCCCACCAACAAGGAGTTATCCGACCTTATCCATATTTAGTGGGGAGGGGGGGTTCGTCTACCTCCGACTAATATACGATTAAATGCATGCTCACGGGATATGACCATTTTGGTTGATACAGGGTGACCAGGTGCCTGTATAAGGCTCGTCAGTTGACACTTGTGCGAGACGTTCCATGCAGTAGGGAGGAAGCAACTGCCTCGTGAACGTACAGTACTGTAATCCGCACAACGGTCTCAATGCCGCGACGACGACGACAACGACAACCGTGGATGTAATTAACGGACTTTGAACGAGATCGGATTATTGGCCTATCCGAGGCTGGATGATCAACCAGACGTATTGCTGTCTATGTGTCGCGGGACGCACGGACGGTAGACCGATGTTGGAGGCAATGGCGAGAGGAAGGCACACATGACAGAAGACCAGGCTCTGGGGCCCGGAGAAGCACGTCAGCTCGCATCGATAGGCGGATACTGCGAACAGGGCTAGCGGACAGAACCATCATCCTATGGCAACTGCGCGACAACATCACTATTCCCGGTACTGCTCCAGTGTCAATAGCGACAATAGCACGCTGGTTACATGCCGCGACAATGTCTGCCAGGCGTCCATTGTTGTGTCTTCCTTTGACACCTGAGCACCGCGCGATACGACTGGAATGGTGTCGTGAACGAGTGGGCTGGCGAATGGAATGGCGCCCAGTGGTCTTCAGCGACGAATCCCGCTTTTGTTTGGACAGCGACGACAGACGCGGACGAGTGTGGCGCAGACCATTGGAATGTGCCAATGAACAATGCATCCGATATCGCCATCGTGAACCAACACCCGGGATCATGGTCTGGCATGCCATCGATTACGACACCAGAACGCCTTTAGTCACCATCCAAGGCACCCTGACAGCAGCACGGTACGTCAGAGATTCTGCAGCCCGTCTTACTGCCCTTTCTGCACACCATACCCGGCGCAGTCTTTCAGCAGGATAACGCCAGACTGCACACGGCAAACATGAGTATGACATGTCTGCATGATGTCAACTGCCTGCCATGACCCGCGAGATCCCCAGACCTATCGCCAATTGAGCACGTGTTGTACATGGTGGGACGTCGTTTACGATCACCCCGGAATCTCCATGAACTGACACAAGCAGGTTCACCAGGCCTGGGCAGACGTACTCCAAGATGACATTCGCCACCTGTATGATCACCTACACCTGCGGCTGGAACAATGCATCGCCGCTAGAGGTGGTGCCACAACCTACTGATGCCGCTTTCCGTTGGGACACCCTGTACAAACGAGTGCACGTCTTGGCTCCATAACGTAATAAAGGTGTGTTCAGATGTATCTCTTGCTGTATACCTACTTTTGGCTCATTCGGATAACTCCTTGTGGGTGGGGCAATTTCAGTGCAAAGCAGTGTACATTGCTTAATATTAAGAATGCAGAAATATAATAGTCATTATAAATTTTTGTTCATTTGCCCGGCAACGCCCCCTCAGCACTTACGAGCTCAAAACAGAACTCGGTGGACAACGATTTCGAAACGATGAGGAGGTGAAAGCGGCTGTCACCGTGTGGTTTCAAAACGCTGGAGGAGATTTCTATGCATTCGGAATCGAAAAGTTGGTTGATCGTTCGGATAAATGTTTAGCGAAGTAGCTTGATAAATTATCTCTCAACTCAGTTGAATCTCTAGGTGAATTTCGTAGGTGCCACATACTTTATTTACTAATTAAGCAGAGTGCGCTAAGAGAGAGGAGAGGAGGCATTCTGACTTGATAAATCATTTTTAATAATTTAAATTCAATAAATCGAATTGTAAAATGGAATGGAATAATACAAAGATTTAGTCCGCATTAAATTCTTCTACATGTTTGTTCGAAGATGCCGTCTCGGAGAAATTCCTATCCATTTCTCGAGATCTGCCTCGTTGGCTCAGTGGTTGCGTGATCGCCTCTGATGCCCGAGGACGCGGGTTCAACCCCGGCCGAAGACGACGAGGATTTTTTCAGAGGGAAAATCCTGAGATCACGCACTTCCTTCGGAAGGGAAGTAAAACCGTTGATCTCGTGTAGTCGTTTGCCGGCTGCACGTTAAAGAACCCTTGCGAGGCAAAATTTGCGGCCCCTATAACGCCGTCCTGAAATGACCATAGCAGTTGAAAAGGACGTTAATACCAAACAAACCAAACCAAATTACTCTCTCGAGTTCTCTCCTCCTACGTTTTTTTACCTCCTTCGGATGTAGTCCTGCTCATTGGCAAAATTTCCCCCTCCAATCGCCAATACGAAACTTATCTCGCTCATCGGGTCGAGCGACTTCGTCTTGGAGGGGAACTCCGAAGAAGACGTTTGGGAGACGATTATTTTGGCGCGAAGCCTTATCGCCCGAGACACGTGACCTGGCTTTCCTTGGCCTCTGACAACATAGATTTCAGATCTCTGTTCATCTTTTAATTGTACCGCACTTCCTTCTAAGGTATAATAACCCAAGAAAATAACATTTGCTACTTCTTCCACCAAAGCTAAATACCTACGGGACTAATAAACGGTAGCGAGAGAATGCCAGCATGTGTATAAGTCATTGGCCGTCAACGACGTCGTTGCCTGTTACGGTTTTGCTGGTGAGCGTGAAAACGTTTTTACTCGTTCAAGATCTCGTGGTACCTGAAATATTTATCTCCGAGCATCGGCTCCTTATCTTAAAAGCAGTTTACAGTCCTCTACCATTTGTAGAATTTACACCCTAAAGATTTGAGACACCTTGTATTCTCTAGTTCTTGCTGCATTCTGGCAGCAGCCTCAAACCTAGTTCCTTACAATTTGTTGAGACGTCACAATATGCCAACTATTTGTGATCGTGCGTTGACTGGTCGTAGGGGCTGGAGTTCAATACTACCGGTAACGGAAAATTTTACACCTAGCGCTAATCTGTATGATTACAGCGCTAGTGACTCGGGGTATAAAGGCAGGGAAACAGTTCAGAAAGATATCCGGTGACCAGCGTCTTACGTTGGCACAACGCATATTCCTTGTATATTTATTGCTTTATACTTAATAAAAGAATTAGAAACGTATGTTTAATATTTTATTGAACCCCCTTTGACTTGAATTATAGCATGTATGCTTAGAGTCAATAAAGTGTTGAAACACTCGTAAGTCAACGGAAGATCAGGCATTTACCAGACCTCTTAGGTTCTCGCAGATTTGATGAGGAACTTGCTGTCGGATATGTCGTTCCAACATGTCTCATACATTCTCTATGGGATTGATATCTGGGCTCTGGAGTGGCCAGAGTAAATGACGGAAGTCATCTTCGCGCTCGCCGAACCATTGCTGAATCAACCGTGCGCAATGAACAGTAGCATTGTAGTCCTTGAAGAAGCAGTCACATGTAGGATAAAAATATAGGACTGCAGGATGGATTCCGTCGGCAACAATGTTCGTGGGACGCACCCGACCTTTCATGGATATTAGGGGGGACCAGTTCCAGCAGAAAACGCTTCATACTATGACACCACCACCATCAGAAACTTGAGGTGTCTTGATAAGGCACATCCATCAAACCCACTGCCTATTGTCGGTATAAAACAACGCGTATGGTGATTCTTAAAACCTATTTCCAGTTTTCACCTATCCAGTCACGACGTTCCAGAAATTGCCGATTAGGATTCGCATGCGATTGCCGATTCGGATTCGCTTCAGATCCCGGCGCATGATTCAGCCAGATAAGGGCCAGAAACAGCCTCAGTTTCAATCATCTGTCATTTGGGTGTTCTGTTTCTCCGTACAAGTCATTTTAAACGATGGTGGTCTCGCTCATTATCTCCTTTGAGCCAAAGTTATCTATTTCAGGCAAAGACTGTGGATAATTTTGCCAACGGTTGAATGCTCTGGATATCGCATCTTCGTGGCTCCATATAGACGAACACCAACAATGAGTACCTTTTTGAGTTCAGTTAGGATCTTCTTTTTCTTTCCCATACTGACCAAGTTCTATGATTAGACTTACCGAACTTCTTAACTAGATGAAAGCACACACTATTTTGCACAAAAACGGATTAAATTTACATGTTTCACAGATATTGCCAATTTACTGGTGTGTGTATCAGGGCATTTATACTCAAATAGCTTATACTGATATTCAATTTTTTCTCAAAATAACCCCTATCACAATCAATAACATGTTTCCAACGGTTGGGTAATGTGTAAATCCTATTTCGGTAAAAATTTTTGGTTTTGGAGGTGAAAAAGTCTTGCAACTCTATTTCGAGGACATGGCGATTTCTAAACTGTTCGCGTATATGATTATCCAATGATCTAAATAGGTAATGTGATAATCTACAGGAGAGATGTCAGACGAGTACGGAGGTTGAGACAAATCTTCCCACCCAAGCTGCATAATCTTTGAACGGGGCTATAAAGCAGTGTGCGGTCTTGCATTGTCCTGTAGCAGTAGGGGGGGGGGGGGTTGCGATTTACCAATGCAGGTTGTTGTTGGAGGAATTTCTGATGAGCCCTTTGGAGTGTATCGCAGTACATCGGTGCTGTGATAGTTTGACTTTATTCTAAGACCTCATAGCGCACTATTCCAACTGTTGCTTAGAAAACAGTCAGCAACACTTTCTTTGGGTATAGGTCTTCCCTTGGTGATAATCGTTAGTAGGAACATTAATAATATTGCAGAGGACCCATTTTTATCGCAGGTAATGATTCGATCCAGCAGTGGGTCTCTCGTACAGTCATACACACTTGGAATTAGTATGCGTTGCACCGCAGCCAATCTCCTTATGTACCGTCCGACGTCGTCTGCAGCATCAAGGAATTTTTGCAAGACTGCATTGCTGCGGCAATCTTTGACTCTGCGATCGCAATGTTACGTGACTGTGGCGCATGGAAAGACGAAAGGCGTGAAATCGTCTTTTCAGATGATTCCTAGTTCTGTTTACCGCATCATATTGAGCGCATACGTTTCTGGTGGCATCGCAACGAGAGATTGAAGGAGTCCTGCATTACTAGTAGCTTCAAAAAGTTCCCGGAATCGTGAAATGCTGTGAAATTGAGGTAGTGTGTGTCAGCGAGCGAGGCTTTCACCGCATTGCTTACCATTCGTAGATCACGCTCGAACGTGTTTTGACGTGATCTAAACGGAATGCTGCGGTGGACGGGCAGTCTGTTAATTGGTAATGTAGAGTAAGCATCGCATTCTGATTTCGCTACGTAAAATGTCAGTTATGGAACAACGTTCGAATATCAAAGCTGACCGTCGGAGTGGCGGTCCATCAACTTCAATCAATCCATCCACAATTAATCTTGTGAGCAACATCGTGCGAGAAGACAGACGCCAAAGTCTAGAGACAAAACCTGCTGCGATATCCGCACTTCGCACCGTTCCGCAAACAGGCTTCGCAGAGTGTTTCCAAGCCTTACACAGACGTTGGCAGAAGTGTGTTACTGCCCAAGAACAGTATTTTGGAGGAAATGTTGTTTAAATGTTTGTATTTTTTCTGTGTGCAGAAATAAAAAAATAAGTTTTGAAGCTACCAGTATGTTTTGTTATACGGAGATACTGATGAAGTCCTGATTTATAGAATTTTACGTTATGATATAGGGTACCATACAATACCATTCCATTCCATTGCATTTTTGTTGCCTGAGCCACTTGCCAACACGATAATGCACTACCGGAACGTCTCATTGTTGAAACGAATCGTCCAATGAATGGTAGAAGTTCCACTTGTTTTTTTGGCCCATATCTTTCTGATCCAGAATCGCTAATGACTGGCACACCGCAGGCCACCCGAGGCTACAATATAAGAAAATGTGGATCGATGTACACCAAAGTCTTTTCCTCTTTATGCCGGCCTTCAGCAGCAGTTTTTGTTGGCCATGATTTGATTTCTGTACGCTCCGTAAGTCGAACCGAACTGCAATTGTATTCAGTTCACCCTTGTATTTTAAGTTATTTGTAAATTAATATGGGAGTTTTGACAGCCTTGTCCTTTCGGTGTT
The DNA here is from genome assembly GCA_023313115.1 of Rhysida immarginata. NCBI lineage: Eukaryota > Metazoa > Arthropoda > Chilopoda > Scolopendromorpha > Scolopendridae > Rhysida > Rhysida immarginata. The sequence goes on from JAHWFO010017185.1 coordinate 910,725, forward strand.
GCAAATTTAATGGCCAGCTGTTTATACAAAGGAATCAAGCCAAATACTGTGGACACAACTATACAAAGAAAAATAACTTCGAAAACATTATTCCACATAATAAATTTTAAAATGTATTACGTGGAATAGTGTTTTCGGAGTTATTTTTCTTTGTACAGCTGTTTATATTTCACTGAAGGTCCAACGCAGAATATAAACTTAAATTCTGCTTTCACAAACGCTTTTCAAGGTAACTTTCTAATAGCAAAAAATGTCCACTTGTTTCTAAGCAGAAAATATTAATAAACAAAAGAGAAAATGCACAGGTATTGGTATAAAGTTGGTAAGGTCTTCCGCATACAATAATACAAAGCGTAAATCTACTGATTACGCAAATTTACTTATTAATAAGATTTAACTTGTTAGAAATTCGAAAGTCAATCATGGACTAAACTGAAATAAATCTATAGCAACAAGACTCTTCCTAGCTGTAAATATTATATTATACAGGGTGATTCAAATCGTGTGTAAAACAATTCAAGGGGGTATTATAGAAGTCAAGGTAAACACAAAAAGTCCTATGAACATGGGTCCGAATTTGAACGATAACTGAGATATGAACAGAAATAAAAATGCCGCCACCAAGATCAACAAGTTATTAACTCAGGATCTGTAAAGCCTAGATTAATAAAATTTGGGGGAATAACAGGGTACATAAGACTGTGTATACCGTTAAAATTTGATCGAATTCCAACAAGAAGTTTCCGAATTACTCATTCAACATCATAACACGTGTTCACTTGTGAGTACTAACCAGCACTTGTTACAATTTTGACTGCGTAAATCGGAAACGTCTTGCTGGAATTCGACTAAATTTTAACGGTACACACAGTCTTATGTACCCTGTTATTCCTCCAAATTTCATTAATCTATGCTTTACAGAACCTGAGTTATTAACTTGTTGATCTTGGTGGCAGCATTTTTATTTCTGTTCATATCTCAGTTAGCCTTCAAATTCGTACCCATGTTCATAGGACTTTTTGTGTTTACCTTGACCATCTATAATACCCCCTTAAATTGTTTAACACACGATTTGAATCATCCTGTATATAAAATTTAAAAATCCAACTGTTGATTTATTACATTATGAAATATATAAAAATTTTTCTCTGAAATAATCTTTTTCGTCACCCCCCCCCTTTTTTTTCATAGTTTCGCCAAAACATTTTATTTCGGGGATAGACACAAATTTTGATGGCGCTGTTTTGATGGCTATTTTGATGAGCTCTTTCGACGAAAATTCGATGAAGCATGAATGGTCCTTTTGGGCCAATTAATAAGTGATTAATTTTCACATTAAATGTTTTAGAAATAAGTTGATTGGTTTAAAGGTTATTGAGAAAAATTGATGTAATGAATTAATATTTAACTTTTTTCTTCTAACAATGCAGGTTAATGCATATTAGGAAAAGAACCCCATTTTGCTATTGCAATCAATACTAGTCAGCAATTTTCCATCTTACATAATCTTGCCGCTTCAAAACGCCTTCAGTCATGAAATTACTGTACTTGACAAGACAACACGGAAATTATCTTTTAAAAAATCAAGAATCATGTTTCGCAACGGCTCATTTGTTCTGTTGCAGTGAAGAGAAGACTAGACTTCTAATTATTCGCCCATTTTCAGCAAGCTCAAGACTAGACATTAAAGCATTACAAGATTATATTTGTGGTTTCCACTTTCCCTATAGTTAAATCTTCCAAGTTTGTTTCTACCTTAATTGAATTTAGTTCCGTGGAAGTAAATCGGTTGCCATTGGCTAAGTACTTGAGCCCCAGTGGAGTGACAGTCGCGTTGCGAAGCGCCCCGTAAACTCCAGAGATCGGCACCGAGGAGAGTTCGGGGAGTTAAAACCGCAAATTGAGATTAAAATAGATTAATGCTGAAGCAGATGTGGGAATCTGTGGCCACTTCATATGCAAAATTAAATAAACACTTTTGGTGATAGAATTTTAAGCCCAAAAATGTGAAACGCCATTTTATGCCATCGTTCTTGGTAACAAGGAAATCTCACATTCGAAAAATTTAATCTATTTTTTATGACTGTCATTATTATTAAAGTTGTGCTTCTGGAAGCGTTTTGCTGTTCAGCAATTTACTAAACTAGGTGTCAGGGAAACTAGTTTTCATAACAATTTGCTAACAGATTTTTCCCCTTAAAGCTTCAAGAAGTTAATATGACAAGTAAATAATTCAACCTTATTGATAATGGAACTTTCCAAAATATCCATTCAAAACATCCAAAATGAATGATCCCATAATAAATTAAAACACAAGCTTCAAATTTCCTCTATTCTTTTTTCTTCAATTTATAAATTTTTTACTTAAATGTTGACGCGTTTTCTCTACTTTAAGTAAACTAAGTAGCGAGCCTCGAAAGAATTGCATTACTAAATTAAAGAAAAAAAAAGTACACCATGCATCAGTTTTGATGTTTTTTATTTTTTGGCCGCCCCCCCCAACTCTCTCGTGTATTTTTAGTGGTAGTAAAAAAGCTCTGAAGACTTGTACCTTATCAGGATGACAAAAAGCGGGAAGAAATAGTAACCTATCGTAGATAATGTTTGTTGTTATAACCCCTTCGTTTCCTCTAAAAAACCTTTTCCATTTGGGCGTTTGCATCGTAATTGAATAATAAAAGTCCATCTCTCTCATAACCCAGTCGACTCTCCACAATAATTTTTTTTTAAATTGAGATCAGCAGCGCTGCCTTACCATTGATATCAATGCACCTCTTAAAATGTCTCAAATGGTTGAATTACAAATTTAAGCTAAAGAAACAAATGCAAAGGAAAATTTTTAAGAGTAACGATTCCAAGACCTCAATTATAGAGACAGCCACGGATAGGTTAAAGAAATAAAATTTAAACGCTTTTAAATTTATTCGAGAACAATTTTTTTTTTATTTCTTAGAGATTAAGAACATAAAATAGTCGATAATAACAAACGTTGAATAATTTTGAATCTTTTTAATAAGATAAAATCAATAAAGAATTAAGCATCCAATCTAGAAACTGAAGTATTTTTTAAATTTTTTTTATCTTGGCACCGTTAGCCTACATTCTTTGAAGGCAGATAAATTGAAATTTATAATCGTCTTAATGGCATTGTTTCAAAATCGTTTTCTTAAGTAATAATTTGTTAATTCATTTTATTGATTGAAGATTATTTGGAGAACTTACGGCAATTTATCGAATCCCATTTTATTGCAGGTAAGAAGCATTCAATTAAATTGATATTAAATCCGGAGATTGTATTGATAACGTACGAACGCATGGATAAGCCATTAAAGTCTTTTGTATTCACAATAGCAACATTAAGCCGACTTAGCAACCAATAAGGAGCGATGAAAACTTTCCATTGAAAAGTTCGATGTATTCAAGGATGGGGGAAAATATTATAGTGTTAAAACCAGTTTTAAAAACGGGAAAATAAAGAATTGTGATTAATTTTGGCATTTTATAGCATAATACATTACAACTTCAAAGACACATGTGATGCGGCTTCGTAGTCTGCCAAATATTTGGATACGGCTGATACATAGAAAGTATCTTAACATAAGAAAAGATCACAACGACTCAGATTAGCGAGTCTTGGTGCCCATTAGCGAAATGCCAGATTATCCATTGTTTATGCCAGATTATCCAGAGTTTTTCTTTCTAATGGTGCCTTGCACTCTCCTTTATCATAAATAAAGGGTTACTGAAATTGAACTTCCCCATTTCAGAAGGCTGTGGAGCGCTTTCTACTGGCGCAAATGACACGGAACTCGAAGAACACAGAATGTAGATAATCCGCTCGCCATTTATTAAATAAGTATAAATTGGTCCAAAAAACCACCGATAAGTGGCGCTGTAGCAAACTCCAATCTCATGAGCATTAATGAGATTAACGGCAACATATGCAAACGAATCGGATAAAAGGAAAGAGACTGCTCTGTGATTCCAGAACTTCAACACCTTCATACGTTGTTCAACAGGTAAAACGACAAACCTTCACTGAAGCACGGGTGCTCGGCACTTTTTTCTAACAGATTGGCCTCCTCGCTCATCTGATCTCACCCCATGAAACTTCAAGGGATTAATGCGGACTTACTGCATTCAGCCGTGGAATATACGGTTTTGGCCATGGAAAGCATTCTGAAATACAAAGGGGACATACTTAACATTTGTAGAACGATTTGTCGAGTACAGCGCCACCCATCGGCGTTATTTGCTTACTTATTACTTACTATTTTACTTACTTTTTAAACCCGTTTATCCGTTAAGGTTGCAGGGGCAACAACCCTATGAAGCATCTCTAGCGCCCGAGATCTTCCGCCATCAGGCACATGTCCCCAATGGTAATACCCAAGCGACTCGAACCCAGATTCGCCATCTAGTTTCTAGGCCGACCGTTTGAATCTTTGCCCATCAGCTTGGAAAATAGCAACTGCCTAGGAAGGCCAGTTTTTGTGGCATCCGTAAAACGTGGCCACACAAACTCAACTGAGATCTCTCAATGCGGAGAAGTAGCGATTCAACACCTAAAGACTCCCTTATTTGCTCCTGAGCACTATCTAGTAGAGTAACACCTGCTATTTCGGCTGCTTGCACCCGCGATCGCACCCTTTCGGTCATTATCCAAAACTCATGATCACAGGTGAGAATGGGGACAAACATAAATTTGAAAATAGCTCACACATCTCCACAGTTCACCTTTGACACAGCTTGCTGCACCGACCCGAGCATCCAGTTCTCTATTCTGCCAACCGTCACTCGTGAATATAGTCCCTATATACTTGAATTTCTCCAACTGTCTCAATGGGATTTCCCTAACATGGAGCGCACTGAGCAGGCTGTCTTAAAAGGGTCAGAACACACAGTCTTAGCCACACTGATATTCATCCCAGCCTCTTCACATTTGGCTGCAACCTTAATGCATGCTGAAGGTTGGTGCGAGAAGAACCAAGGAGGACAAGGTCGTCAGCAAAGAGAAACTCCTCCAACAAGCAGTCGCCCACACTAACACGTTCATCGCCTCGGCTGCCCCTGTCTATACAGTCCATAAAGATAATGAACAAGAGGGACGACAGTACGCAACCTTGGCGGAATCCAACACCCAAGGTGAACGGTCTTGACTTAATGCATTTATCCAAACGAACATCTCAGAGCTTTCGTACAGACACATGTTAGCAACCAGTACTCTTGCAACACTCGCCAGAGCTTCTCCCGAGGAACTCTGTCGTATGCTTTTTCGAGATCTACAAAGCAAGTGTAGATATCTTTGCATACTCCCAGGATTACATAAAGATTTGCCTTTGAGCAAAGATGTGATCCGTCGTGCTTCGGCGAGGTCGGAAACCACACTGCCACTGCTCCCTCGACAATCTGGAGCCGACTATTTCCTGACTTCTTCCTTCCAGACACTTAGCGTACATTTTCCCAGGAATGCTGAGCAAAGATGCCTCGATAATTGTTGCAATCTCTTCGATCGCCCTTTTTGAAGATAGGGATCACAATTCCTGTTTGCCATTGCTTAGGGCCCTGACCAGATATCCAACCTGAAACAACCCGAGTCAGCCTGAAGTTTTTATATAGTGTTTTAGTTCACCCTGTATAATTACTTTATTACATACGCTTAGCTTTGTGTTAAAATAATTTCATACGATAATAAACATGGTCCTGGTTTTCATTACGCTACGGAGGTTATTTCATAAGTCATGGCAACTATTTTAATCCTTCTAAACATGTGGTAACACAGCACATTAGCAGGCTACACGTAAATAATTATAAATACCAGTTGTGACCAGATTCCTGAATTGTAGAAGCCGTTGCGTAGGAAACACTTTCTACAATTTGCAAACAAATCAAACATCTTAATGGCATAACAAAGGAAGAAAAGAAACCACTTTTCTTATTTGCTTTTATCCTTGTATACGCAATTTTGGCTGTCTTATATTTCTATTATTACCTTAATGACATTTCGGCGAGAGATACGCATTAACGAAATTTACTGCTGATGGTAGTCACGCCTTCCCCGCCGCTGGCAAAGAATCGTGGACACTTGGAAGGCTACTTTGAAGAGTGTTAGATGATTTTTACTTCCTCTTATGTAGTACTCATTCGTATATCATTTCTGCTAATTTTTGGGTTATGTATACTTCATGATTAAGCGATACAGTCATTGTTTTTTGAACTTCCTTCTGTTGGCTTCTTAACCCAGACCTCATCTGGTATTGTATCTACCAATACATAGGGCAAGTTTTCAAATGTATGTAGTAAGCGTACTGTATTATCATAAATTTAAAAGAAACACTCAAATAGTTCCCAAGAAAGGTTCCCAGCACAAAGATATCAGCAGCTCATAATAATTAAAACTTATTAAAATAATGTATAGTCTTTGGTAATAATCCTTTTCATGTACCTACTAAATTCAAATCTGAATTAGTCACGATTGGATTAGGGCTACCTACATAAAACTATCAAAAATCTAGAAATGGGAGGAGCTACTGTTTCGCCTCACATTCATCATTAATAATGAACCCTTGAGTCGAATAAGTTCACGTTTCCTGCAAATTATTTAAAAATTAAAGGTTTTTTTTTCCTTATGTTTGTCTGTAAATTCAAGTTTCCCCTATTTTTTAAAAAAATTTAATTTGCTCTCGAGCAATTGTACCAATCGTGCCCCTTTGCTAGATTTGAGACCGAGAAAAAGTGCGCACGAATTTTTATTTAAAAACTAAATATTTTTATCACTTTGTCGTTTCAGTTAGTTCTATGGCTTCTAATTATTTATAAGCAATTTTGATAATCAATAATGTTCTACTTTATTTCAAGGCTTTCAAAGAAAATGCACGCTTCATTAATGAAATCGATACAAAGGCTAAAGTTAGTAAAAAAAAAACTACCATAATATGCATTTAAAATTGTGTAAGGTATTAAATTTACTATGTATGCTATAATAATGTCATTTCTTTACTTTCAAAGAGGTTTAATCTAAGATAGCGTAGTGAGACTATGGCCAATGTAACTCCGGCCGTAGGAGCTAAATTTACATAGGCGCAAAAATTGAGATCTTTAACTGCAAAATATTTTCTTTCCTGGCCTTAGGCGTTCATAGATGCCAAAATTCCTCATTACGTATCTGTTAAGATCTAACATTATTTGCAAAACGTTTTCGAACAATTTTCGGGATATGGGAAGAAATAGAATAGCCTAAAGGCTCGATCACTCCAAGCACAATCGTTAACGTTTGCGCACACTTTCGTCATAGCTACGCCCCTTTGCGCCATGTGGCTGTTCTCATATAGCGTTAATGCGCCGCAAAGTGAAGCGTACAATTATTGTGCTTGTTTGGGATTTTCAGATATCTAATCGTAATGTACAGGGTTTTAAAAAATATATATAGCTGCCGCCACGTAAGTTGAACGATCTTTTTGACATGCGCAGTAAGTCATCTCATCAATATGCCAGGGAAGAGGAAGAACGGGAAGCGCAGGTCATAACAGTTCCAATGCTATTCAAGTGAAATCGAAACAGCGCCACTGGTCTCCAACGGCCAGGCCGCTAAGGAAGGGAACTTCCGCTGTTGATAAACCCTCCCTCCGGCCTTCATGGTGCTGCTCCACAGGCTTCTCCTATCTCCCTCCCCACCCGTGCTGTTCTTTTGACCACCCTCTCGTAAATACTATTTTATTCCGTTCATTTAACGTTGGGCGTACGTATCTCTTCATGTTCCTAATGTGTTCTTGTTCTGTTCTGAGTTGTAACGTGTCAATGCAGCACAATCTGGCACCGCCTGTCTTGAGTTGTCGGAGAAAAAAATAAAATCAGGCACTTAGTTGCTGGATTCGCTGATGACATTCGTTGAATAGAAGAACAACTGCCATGAATGCGCCGCGCAGAAACGGCTCTTTGAAGAAAACCAATCACCTTGTAGGAAATTAGAAACAAATACAATTTTATCTAAAGAAGGCTAGATTAGAGAGAGTAGTAAATAACTGCTCCAATCTTGGAATTTTATGTTCACCTAATAATTTATTTAGTATGCAGTCACTTATTTAAAACTGTATTTTTCATCTAAGGCTCAGTTTCGATTAAAATCGAAGCGGCCTGGCCGCTTGGATCGCTAATTACATCCGATTTCACTAAATCCCCCGAGCTGCGCTTCCCATTGTAATTCTTCCCTGAATATGCTTTGTCTGGATGTTACCCATGATGCACTTGTTCTACTATAGTAATGGTGGAGATATCGTTGAAACGTGGAAAGCCTATTCAAAGTCATAATATAAAACAAATTGCATTCGAGTCGACTATTCTGAGTCATTTTTTAATTTATTAATTTCATTTATCTATTTAAAAGAAAAAACGAAAATAGAAACTAAATATAAATACGAAAACAATGTTTCGAAAACGAAAGCGGATGTTTCATGGAATAGCTAAGCGATTTACTTCCCGTTAACGTCTATTGGCTGGCGTTAGAAATGACGTCATCCTGTCGTTCAACTTATGTGGCGGCAGCTATAGGGAGTGCAAGTGTGACGTCAGTCCTTGGAATTCTTCAGTCACGTGACTCGATTTGGTTCCAAACAAGTCTTCTCGCTTCGGGATTTAACATGGTTCCAACGTAGGGATGGAATAAAATCGCTTTGTATAAGCTCAGTGTTTATAACACATTTAAGATGTGAAATTGTTTAGTTCCTCACTGCTCAAGAAGGAGCCAAAACAGCGATTTAGACATCTCTCGTTTTCCCAAAGAAAGAAAGATCCGCGAACGATGGCATTCTTTTGCTAAGTGATTAAAAGTGATTAAAAAGCGTTCTAATATTAATGTATAAATTATATAATGGGATTAAATGTCTTAATAATAGTATCAATTACACAAATTAACATAATAATTTAAGAGATGTCATTTTTGCTGGCCGCCCGTTTCAACGTTACTAGTACAAACATTGGAACCAGCGATCCCATTTCCTAGGCTCTCGGCCCGTTCATCGCGCAAATGACGTCACCTGTGACGTAGTCACTTGCACTCATAAGAAATCTCTGGGAGTGATAGAGGATCTAAAAGCAAGCAACGAATGCCATATAAGAAAGCGGTCTGTTTCGATTAATCTTTTAAATTGTAGGCATTTTTTTCTTTTTCAGGTGGGAAGTTACGTAGTTTGGAGTGAAAGCCATCTGGCAACTGCATAAACAAACAATTTATAGTGGACGTTTCAAGATTTGTCATTGACATATTGGGTGTAGTTATTTTTGTAATCAAAATGCAATACTCTAATCAGATATGCTCCTTATACAGTGATCCACCCGAATATCTACAAATCTATTAAAATTGTCAACAATCTGTTAATACAATGCTGTAGGAAAGTGAGGATGCGCAATCTGATACTCACGTCAAATTTGGCCTTTGACCTCTTTAAGCGGTCAAATCATAATGTCACTTTTTAATTTGGTAAGATACAACAAAATTGGCAATGGAAAACTTGTAGAACACGCCATGTTTACCCCAAAATCGCCATTTTTACATAACTTATTTCTTTATTTCACAAGAAAATTACAGAAAATGTTCAATTTTGTTACCATCTAAAGCAATACATGGATTTTTTTCTGGTTATGTGAAGGATGCTGTGTATCAAATTCCTTCCAGAGACTTGGATGAGTTGAAAACCCGAATTCAATACGCATTTCTCGAGTAACATTTACTAATGTATATGAAAACCATTTTTTACGATTTCCATTATGTGCTGCTTTAGATGCTAACCAAAATGAATATTTTCTGTAATTAGATATTAGTCCGAGGCGCCACGTTTGTTCACGACTCTGCAAAAAGAGCGGCGCAGATAAGGGATGCAGTTTCCGAGCTTTTGAACCTGTGTCAGGATGACTTTGACGATTTTTTCGAGCGACTTGTCACTATCATTACGACCCTGAAATGAAAAACCAGAGCAAGCAGTGAAAACACACCTCATACCCGCCACCGAAGAAAATAAAATCACAGTCACTGTCGGGAAAGGTCAAGTGGAGGATTTTTTGGGACCCATGAGGGGTTGTTTTGACGGACGCGGAAAAATCAGACAATCGCAGAAGCGTACTATCGGGACCTCCTGAGGAAGTTACGGGAGGCCATCAAGTCAAAGTGACCAGGCAAGGTGTCCAAAGCGGTCAGACTACTACACGACAACGCGCCAGCAAATTCCGCACGAGACCAAGCGACTTCTTCTTCCCTCGCCTGAAGAACCCGCTTCATGGACGGCATTTCCAGGACGATAACGAGGTCATCTTCGAGTTGGAGCAGTTCAACAGCTAAAAGGAGACCTTCTATGAAAGCGGCATCTAAGCAAGTTGTCCATCGTTGGAAAAAGTGCGTGGCCCTGGGAGGTGCATATGTGGAGAAGAACTGACGTTACCACCGTGCAGCGTCACCTCATCTCTGTCTTCCGGCTGATTGTAAGGACTTTATCGTATGTGCTGCTTCTATTAAATGCTTTTTTTTCAAATATTTGCATGACAATTATCTTCCATGGTAGAGGCCAATAATACTTAGACTGAAATTACATCCATACAAAAGCATCATTATTAGAATTCTAACTTTTAAACAATCGATGGGGCGGAAATCCACTCAGATTTAGTGAATTTCAAATTAATGAATTAATTCCGCCAACATTGTCGTTTTCCGTTAAAATATCCCAAACAGTCAAAAATGATAAGATGGTAATGTCACAAAACTATCAATATCGATTTCAGTCTTCTCATCAATCTGAAGTATATGATTAGTAAATTCTTTCTGAGTCAGGCCATTGTCGAGTCAGGTTATTGCTGGCACACAAAATTACAAAAGTTTATTTAATAATAAATTAATAAACTTTGTTATTGATAAAGATCTTGTTCTTATCAACAATTTTACACATGATATACTTTACTTACAATTCACCTTTTGAAACAACTTCCGTCTCCCTCTTCCCCATCAGTCAGGGTTTCAGAACCGCGTAACTCTTGATCCTAAACAGAAATGTTTTCTAGGCACAATTAAAAGACGCAGACAATATGGATCTGATAAAATATAGTATCGGTGTTGTTTTTTTATTCCTTTTCCATACAGTGAATTAAATATATCATATTAAAACTTGTCCTATCATTATTAAGAATTATACAGATTCTTGAACTAAAATTAACAAACGAAAACTTTTTCCTCTATATTTCACTAAAAATCAAACGCATCAAGCTCTCCTATTTCATTCCGCTGGCCGGTCGGCAATATGTTCAGCTTGCTATACATGATATATAGACAACTCACGTTTTTGGGCCTCGGATTTATCCCTCATTTCATTTATCTTTTGTCTAGGTCATGTTGACCTCCTCACAGAGGTTATCAGAAAAAAAAAAACAATAATTCAGTCCAATTGGAATCCTGTTAAATCTGCGTTTCGTCTTACGGGATACAACAAAATTTAGCATTAAACGCCGTGGAAAATTCTCCCAGAGCTTTCATCAAACACTATCAGATTTCTAATGTTCTGGGGTTCAAAACCTACATCATGCAATGGAAATGTAATTATGATTGTGACCTTCACTTCCAGTACTTAAGCTATTATGCATTTCTTATTTCTCATATATGCCATACTGGTAAGTCATAATCTATCGTCAAATATTTTTTAAAAATAGCAAAGTTCGGTTCATAATACAAAATTCATGTAAGGTAAGCCGAGGGAAGGTGGATAAGTTCAAGCCAAATTGACAATTAAAACAAGAATGTTTTAACCGCCAAAGCGGATAAAGGGAGCACATTTTCATGTTAGGAGAAGAGAAGTCGGGAGATAGTCGACTCCAAACTGTCGGGGGAACAGTGTGGTTTCCGACCTGGCCGAAGCACGACGGATCACATAATTGCTCTAAGGCAAATCTTTGAGAAATCCTGGGAGATGCAAAATCTTTGGATCGTACATGAATATATTGACTTAATCAACATTTTAAAACACTTAAGAGAAAATAAATAAATATGAAAACTAAATTGTAAATTACTATTTAAGTAAGCTAATGTATACAGAGAATTTAAACTAATAAACTTGAAGAACTGAAAGGTAAATGAAGAGGGAGTTATTCCTCATACATTTAAAAAAAAATAAAAGTTCTTTAATTTGTAAGAATTCCCACATAATGTTAAACGAAGTGAGCCTCAATTGCTGAAGCGTTGTGTGTAAGCATCTATTATATTTTCATATTAAATTACTAAAGTGTTTCTACGTTATCGTCTACTATAGAAGCAAGCGATTAACTACTATTAATTAGCAATATGTAGTGGGTTTTAGATAACATTAAGCCTAACAGCATTATGATCTTGATACAAATAAGCTATGGATAACAATAGATCTAACAACTCGTAATGATTGGTTGATATATTACATGCCATATCTTAGCATTGAAAGTTCCAATGGTACCATATGGTATCATATGGCAAATTTATGGCACGTGCTACTAAACAATAATCATTATCATTATTTACTCGTTATATTCACTCATGGCACGTTGTTACGAGTTGTTTGATATATTACATGCCATATCTTAGTATTGAAAGTTCCATTTTGTACCATTAAAACACGTACTACTAAATATTTCACACCAACATTATTTACGCGTTATATTCATTCATGAGACATCCTTGCACGTACACGTGCCATTAGACCAATATCTGCTATCACTAGTTACTGATATATTCGTTCATGATATGTTGTGACGATTTGTTTGATATATTACATGCCATATCTGTCTATAGGAAGATTTTAAGGGGGTATCATAATCGTACCATTAAAGCACGTGCCATTATAGTACGTAATTCTTCAGGCTATCTCACGTTCGTACTTGTTCGTGCTCTGTCCCGTATTAATGGATTGGTGAAAACAGACTTTGAAAAAGTTAATTCGTTTTTAAGTTATTGTAATAAATACTAAGCTCCCTAGGAATAAAAAAATTCTCTTGATTTAGAGACTGAACTGCCCTTTCAATAATCGTCAAACACGTGCATCCTGCACGAGCACCATCTCATTAACGTTTAGAGCACGCGCACCATCTCATTAACTTTAGATTACGCGCAGAGCCGAACCCATGTATGTTCTCAACACGCGTTTTCCCGAATGCGAGGATAATTCGGGTCTTCCAGCAATTCAATACATGCACTCTTTCTATTGCAACGCAATGAATTGTGGCATTGTCTACAGACAAACGGATGGACGGACGGACAGCTGGACAAACCGATCACATAAGCACATTTCTATATATAGAAAATGTGCTAAAAAATTGTAAGTGAAAAATTAAATTTTATTTAAAAAAATATCAGGTCGTTGCATAGCAAATGTCGGATTTCGAGGTGGGTTCCGCGCTTCAGCACGGTTTCCACGTTTAGTAGCATGTACCCATAACAAAGTGATACATTACCAGAGATAAACCTATCTGCGATGATATTTAATAGCGTTCATGATTAGGAACCCAAGCGAAGATAGTCATGATTTCATACGAATTAGGTGTGATAATGCATTACGAGTTCAGGTTGAATCACGCTGCACCCAACACCTCTCGAAACATCAATAAGGTATTCGGTGTAGGCACCATAAACGAACGTACTGTCCAACGTTGGTTCCGAAAATTCCGGACGGGAGTGACGGACTTGGCATATGAGCCACGCGGCAGGCCGCCCAACGTGTTGAATGACGCTGATCTGAAGCGATCTGTGAAAGAGGACCCGTCAAAAACTGTTCGGGACCTTGCAGGGGATCATGCTGTATCAGCGTCGACTGTCAGCAGGCACCTTAGGATCATCGGCAAGGTGAAAAAGCAGGACAAATGGGTCCCACATGAACTTACGGAAAACCAAAAAGAGCGTCGGTTGGAGGTGCGTACGGAATTGCTTTTGCGCCATGAAGAAGCGGGAATTCTTGATCGCATTGTCACCTGCAACGAGAAGTGGCTCCTATACGACAATAGGAAACTGTTAGCACAGTGGCTGGATGCTGATGAACCCCCACGGCTGTTCCCTAAACCCGCGTTGCACCCCAGGAAGTTTGATGGAATATTCGTGGTGTAGTGCATTACAGTTTCTTGCAGCAGGGAGAGACGATCACCGCTGCGACCTACTGTCGTGAACTGCATCGTATGCACACAACTGTGTCAGCAACAACCTGCACTTGTGCATCGCAAAGGCGTCCTTCCGCTGCATGACAACGCGAGTCCGCACGGTGCACGAACGACCGTGGGCGTTCCAGGCTCTGGGCTATGGGGTGCTTCCACACCCCCCCGTACTCTCCGGACCTCTCCTCTACCGACTACCATCTTTTCCAGAGCCTGGACAATTTTCTCCGGAGGAAGACATTCCTAACCCAAGATACGTCGAAAACGCATTCGGGAGTTTGAGTCCCGTGACCATGGATTCCATCGGAGAGGGCTCGAGAAGCTGCTAAATCGTTGGCAACAATGTTTGGATTGCAATGGGGGTTATTTCGAATAGCACGTGTGAAGGTGTCCTTTCTAGAGGGCCATTAAAGATGACCTCTGCAATCCGACATTTGATATGCAACGATATGATTGTATGATATGATTGAGCAACATTTTTAAGAATTTTCAAAATGAAAGTTCAATATTAAGTTTGATAGAGCATGAAGTTATCAATGCCTTCATCATTCAACCTTACCCCTGGACCGGCCAGGTGGCCGAGAGGGCTAGGGCGTAGGCTTTCTAGTTCTCGAGTCCGCCTGGTCGTGGGTTCGAATCCTCCCGTGGGCATGGATGTTTGTGTTTGTCCCGGGCTGCTTACAGATATAACTTGTGTAAAAGGCGCAAAATGACCTTGGTAGTCGACGCCAAAATTTCTAATAAAGCAACCAACCTGGACACCAGGGGAAGGTGTATAAATGTCTATAATGTTGCTAATGGCCGATCAGTGAGGCTATGCCTTCATTCGATAGCCTTTACTTGACACCTCCAACCAAAAAACTACATTTTTACAATTGTTATTCAAATTTGTAGATCTGAATGACTTTTATCGTATCTTACGATGGTAGGGATTTAACTCATCAAGCTGGATGCTACTGCTTGCAGAAAATTTTTTTCCTTCCCGTAGATCGCGGCCGAAATCGATGGAATCGGAAAGAACTAAAGAACAAATATCATCGTCTAGTGAAAACGAGCGAAAACGATTTAAAAAATATTATTCACCTTCCCCCGGCTTACTTAAGTGTATCTTTCTTTGGGTAAACATACGATAGCGGGGAGGAAAACAGGGATCGGGAGGGAAGGACTGGATCTAAGCGGTTAGTTAGTAATGTTGTTGGGATCTCTGTCATTAACCTTGTTACCCATACTACTATCGGACCACGGACAACTCTTCTTTCCCACTTTTTCGACCATCGGGACATCGGAACAAATATCATCCTGGGTAGAAGCAGCAGACATTTGGATTTTTGGTCCTCTCTCCAGCCTGACATCATAGAAGGGTCATGTGTCCCTTTTAGACAGGAGGTACAATGTAATCTGTCGTGCATAGTCACTTATGAGACATCTTTCCTTATTCTTATTCGATCCATTTGTTTATTCCGCTAGGCGCATGAAGGATGAATCCTCATTCAACATGGATATTCCGAATTGGATTCCTGTGGATAAAGGAAAAGAAAACGACAGGGACACTATCCATTTCTATATTCAGAGCCTTATAATTGAACAGAATCTTCAAATATGCGCTTCAAAACTTTTAGAGATCTGTTGGCTCCGAATTCGTCTTCAGGTTCCGCTTTGCATAGGCTACTTTTCGCCCGCCTCTATGGGCTCCATATAAGCTAATAATAGTAGCAGTTGATACAGGTTATTTTAATGTTTACAGATGACTCAGACAGATATCAAGTAAAGAGGGCGCATTCTTTGGCTAATAGATTACGTTAACAGTCATGTTATTTTAATAAATGGTATATAGGGCTATCCACTCCACTCGTTGTTGACTAACAAAGAATATTAATGTAGCAACTTTAGCTGTAAGGTATAATCAAACTTCCAAACACGTTTCATTAAAAAATCGTGCCAAACCTATCAATAATTTAGCGTTATAAAATTCTTGTCACGAATAATCTTAAAGTAAAACTGGATAACAGGGGTATAACAGAAAGGTTCATCACATTTCAAAAATCTATACTTTTTTAAAAAATGAAGATACAGAGATGGGCGACATATTGAAACATTTGTAATAATTTTAAGTTTTGCTTATCAGTATTCGATGTGTCCTCCTCCTGCTGCAGGACACACATCTAGCCGATAATCAAATTCCTCCCATACCTGCTGAAGCATATCTGGAGTTACTTCACGAATGGCGGCTGTTATTTGAGTGTTTAGCTCCTCCAGATTTGCCGGAAAGGGGGCACAAAAACGCGGTCTTTTCGTATCCCCACAAGAACAAGTCACAAACAGTGAGGTGTTGGGATCGAGGTGGCCGCAAAAAGGCTTTGTGTTGTGCGTTCGCCATCTTGACAGTAACTGACGGACCACCCTAGATGCACTATAGAGACCTCTACCGGCATTGAACAAAAACTTGATGTTCCCCTCATTTAAATGGTGTGCGGTTCTTTTAAATGGTTGTCGAACTATTTACGATTGAAATGTGATGAACCCTTATGCTAAACTCTGTAGGCCTAACATAAAAGGGTACTTAGTATCTTTTAGGTAGTCACTCCTTACGACTTAAGATGTGGGCACTATAACTCTGTCCAGGATCCTGCGAGTATTAGAGGACCAAATTCTTTACAGTTGTAGATAGGGGTCCCAGAACACTATAAAAGTCCGGGAGCGAATAATTCTATTAAGACGGAGTTTTGTGGCCATGAACATCTTTATCTTCACCAATATCTACTACAATCGTTAAGAACCGTCGAGAGGTTCAGCCAGCCTCTTTTCCTTTTCTTCTCTTTATTTTTTAGTCCAGCCATTAGTTTTTAAAAGCAACCTTTCGTTTTCATCAAACTTTCTTGCCCTGTATTGCCGTCGCTGATATTCGTACAAGTTTCTTGTCCGGCGCTGGTAGGCAACGCAGTTCGTCGTACCATAACGAATCGAAATGTTCTCTTGAAATCGATTAAAGGTTGTAAGATTTCTTAATCTGGCTGGTCTGGCATTAAAAGCGTCGTATATATTTTTTCCATATTTTCTCGTTTTCCATTTCTTTGAGGTTTCCATAGAGTTGTATTTGCACGATCCATCAAATGATATTATTGCTGATACATTAATAACTGCCGCTAATTGTCTCATATTTGCTCTTTGCCCTCTGAGCTAATTGACATTCAGGTCATTAGTCCTTTCTGGTTTAGTCACTATAAGCACGACATTTTATCGACCGAATAATTATGTCCTATTTTATATTGAAGCACTTTACGAAAACAAATTTCAATTAACTGATGCGATATAGTTTTCTATTTTTTTCTGTTTAATTTTGGAAGTACACTATAAAATGCATAGGAGGGGAATGTTCTGGGTATTTCGCTATAGGAAAATGTGTTTGTACAGGTAACGATTTTTTAACTTTGGGCAACAATGGACCAACAACTGCTTTTCTGTACAGAATAAAATGTGTTCTTTATAAAAGTGATCTATTTAAATAAGACAAATACACGAACCTTTTTTTGATTTCTTACCCAATTCATGTCCAACTTTTGGTATGCAATTCTAATTAGACAGAGATTTTTATAATGTTAAGAATGATATAAAAGTTTAAAAATTCTAGCAACATATATGGGATTGCAATTATTTCAGCAAGTATTTTACTAAAATTGGAATTTATATCAGGGACTCTGAGAGGATAAGTTTTTTTTTTTATATTTTGGTAAAATTTAATGAGCTCTTTCGATTTTTCTCACTTTCTAAGGCGGTCGCTTCACTGAGTTGAGCCAGCCTTGACTAAATCAGGCCTGGACGAAATTTTCTCGATCCCCAATTAGTGAATTCAGCTTCACTGCTTCACATTTGGCCTTTGAAGACATGTAAACCTTGAACTGCAAGAAATTCTTAACGATTCGTATCATATGGAATTTGCGTGGTAATTTTGATCCATGCATCGCCCTCAAGCGCAAATTTATCTAGAACACTTTTTAATCTTATTTCTCGCTGTCACATTTTTTTTAAAGTTGAGACTTCCAAACCTAGCTTATTTGCTAACAACACTATTCATACCTATTTTTTTTAATTTTATTTTACTTGATTTGGAACTAGCTATTAAATAGTGTTTCATAACTTAATAATGACTATCATTTCTTCTTCCCTCCAATGGTTTAAATTCATTTTTCACTAATATAAATCTCATTTGCAGCAAAAAAAACGAAATTCGTCATTAACCTTAATAGATGTATATCTAAAATTTAATGAAAATTTTATATCTTATCTCGTTCTCTATCCCCTTCCAAATTAGCAAAAAGAATACTCTGAATGCTTAAAACTCAGATTTTATAAATTCGTCTTGTTTAAAGAAATTGATACGTTCTTCTTCTGCTCGCTCGCTCTCTCTCTCTTTATATAGCGAATGCAAGAGTGACCATTCTCCTTGACATAGATGAATGTATTCCAGCCTGTTGGCAAATAATTACAAATACATTCAATTTCAAAACTACCGTCTATCTCATCATTTTAAGAATTATGCCTCGTAATTCTTAATTCAAGCGCTTCGATATATCAGAAAATATCTCAAATATGCATTTATTCAATTTTCATTATCATAATTTTTAAACGCTAGATGTTTGTAAGGCAAAAAAATATTTCAATGAAAGACATATTAAATGAGGGTTTATCTTTTACGAAAATATTAGATTCTATTTCAGTCATTCTGGCGTATATGGAGATCGAAATAGAGGATCTAGGTGAGAGTCAGCATCAGCTGCATAACTAATGGGACTTTTAAGGTTATGAAATGTTCTTACTCATTATAATATGATTTTAAGTTTATAATTTTGTTTATATTAACAGAGAGCATCTGAAAAAATGGATAGGTCTATTACGACGGGATTATTTTTTTACTGCGCAATTGTATTTAGCTCTTTCTGTCTTCAGAAAGATATAAAATTATCTCTACATTATTTTCACTTCCTTCAATAATATTCTTCGGCTTCCGGGAGCGATTCAATAAAAGTGTTTCACTTTAGGTTGCTCGTGAATGATTAGAAGAGTATATCTGAAAATTCGCATTCACTGGAATTTCGCATTTCTAGCACGCCATTTTTAGAAGAGTATATCTCATCTATTATACAATTTTTAAGCGCTTTCCGTTGGATTTTAATACGATTTTAATGTACTTTTTTACAAGAAGAGTACATCTCGTCTATTATATGATTTTAATAAGATTTAAATCCGCTCCGCTCTAAGAAATAAGAATAAAGAACCACCAGAACGCTGGGGAATTTTGAGTTTCCTATTTTTTTTTTAAGAATGAATATATAAAGAAAGATGATTGACATTTTTTTTTACGATATCACATGAAATATTTTAAACCTTTGATTATTAGTAGTTCTTTGAATCAAATGAATATATATTTGAAGAGACTTCCGTTTATAAGCACGTAAGAGAGCCTATTCTGATTTTATTTTTATATCCTCGGCTGAATTAAAATTTTGCGATGCGCATTTACTTCGTGTGTCGACATCAAAATCTAATTTACATTTTAAATAAAAAGAAGTTCCACGTTTCAACTTTAATAATACCTCAAAGAAGGAATACATATTTAAAATCTACCTGCTGGTTTGTTAGCAAATGCAATTTTGGGCCGAAGGATGCGAGATTTCACGGCCGTCGGCTACACAAATCATCCACCTCCCTTTGCGTTTTTTCTGGATTTACCTTTAAATTAAAAAAAAAAAAAAAACACTATTCACTGAACACATTTAGAATAAACACTGAAAACAGGAATCGTACGAGTACACGCATACCATTTCTACACTTTTAAAGCTAGAGTATGCATTCATAAATAAACGAATTCACCTGCAATTGTCATATAAATACAGTATTTAATTTATTACATTGTCTTTTTAGATGAGAAAAAAAAAGTTACAGTCCTTAATTCCATTCGCTTATTATTCAGAGAAGAAAATCTAATACTGTATAAGTAGTAACGGAATGAATGCAATATAATGATTTCATTATTTAATTTACAGTAAGTATCGACAGTCAAATTTATCCATTGAAGCGTGCTGCCAAATTGCTGTCACGACAATCGCTCCAAAAGGAGCACCGTCAAATACTGACAAAAATCCAGGTCTTTATCTCCACATGACCAACGCACAAACGTGGAGTGAAGAGGGAATACACAATGTTCCAACAATCCGGCTTTATAAAATCTTTTTGTTACGTAGTTTACAAATTAAATTGAAGCCATAAGATCGACCGTATTTGATTTTTAACATCAAACGATTCAACAATAAGTATTTGATAGGGGTTACAAGCATGTGATAAACAAGAAATTAATCCTCCCGAGGAAGGTATAGGAAAGTAGCGGAAGCCTTGAGATCATCTATTTTTACCCTTTTATCTCACTTTTTAGGCCTCT
>JAHWFO010017185.1:946299-961702 GCA_023313115.1 Rhysida immarginata
ATCGTGTTTGGTGTCATTCGATAGATTTTTGAAAAATATTGAACACGTGTTTTTCAGTTTTTCGATCCGATGTAAATTTCGCGAAATATTCGACCGTCCCGCTTCTTTTGGCACACCCTGTATAGAAAATGTGCTAAAAACGAGTTGAGGTAGGCAGGTAAAATTTGGTATATTTTCTTATCTATATGGAAGGATTAAGAAATTAAAGTTTCATCAAATTCTGAGATGGTAGGTGACATGGCCTGGATGACTCGACATGGAATGATCCGGGAGGGATTGGTTAGTAGGGGTTAACATGATACCGCTCTAAAGGCTCTGCGGAGTTCCAAGACGATTGGTGATCGGCCCATTCGGGTGAAGCTTGCCACCGTAGAATTCAAGACGCTTTTTAAGGTTCCTGGCAATTTCTGTTCCATAAAACCTTCTGGTGGAAGCGACGTGGACACACTATAACGAGAAAACCAAGACAAAATCTGATTTTAAAACTAAATATAGAATAAAAATGTAAACGAACAAATTAATAGATTGTGCACTCATGTTGTTTGATTTTGTCGACATATTCGGAGCTTAGAAGTCCGTTAGCCCTTGAACAAGTTAGGCGGTTTTCAAGACATGAGCCTTGAACGACTTTTCACTATTCTACTTCATATGGCAGAACATCCAAAGAAAGTCCTCCGTTAGCACAGAATACTGGTAGAAATTATCTTAAAGAACGTTTCACGGAATCTGGCCACAGTTCCGAAAAGTTATTTTGACAATCAAAATAATCTCCAAGCAAATTAGGCCATCAAGTCGTAACCACAGATTAATGATAAACCTTAATGTTTATCCTTAATCTATGGTCGTAACCATGATCTGTAAATAAGGTGGTCGTTGAACTAGCAAAAAATCAGGGTTAATGTCTTTTTCTGCCACTGCTTGTATCCAGTCTGATAGGGCCGTAATTTTATTCGTATTTCTATGGTCAGCAAACAAGATTGTTTTTATATGGCCTTACCAAGAATAGATGAAGGGGCAGAAAAACGAAGAGATTTATTTTTCTCTACCCCTTCATCTATTCTTCGCCTTACTTATTGATTGCTAAAATATAATAAACGTTGGTTTTAAACAATGCGAATGGCTGCTGATCCGACCCGATGCGACGGTTCGCTCTCTATAGTGATCATTTTCATTAATCTGATACAACATTAGTGGGATGGGATAGTTTAACGATCACCTTAATTTAGAGATCATAGTTTAATCATCGAGAGAGAAGGCCTGCGCAATGAAACTAATACACTGTTCGTCATCATAGATAGAGCAAATTTAGGACTTATTATTGGTAGAAATACGAATAACAATGCCCTATGTATGATGATGTAACAATGTATTACGTTTCATTGCGGAGGCCTTCTCTCTCGGTGGTTACGGCCAAGTAGCTTAAAACAAGCTTGGAAATGTTCCAATCCTACACCTATACTCCATTGAGAGGAAGGGTCAGAGTCCAGGCATAATGATAGCTTTAGGCTTTCACTCAGCCCGACCCCAAAAACAACTCCTTCAGTCTGCAAAACGGCGTTATTTCTTCTTTATTTTTCGTTGCCAACACTACAACAGACACGAGCTTTTCCTATTCTCTTACGTCCTATTGTTCAAACCTCTCCGTGATAATGCAACACCAAACAATCAGCCTTCATTGTTTTATGCTTGTTGCCATAAAGTTAATTATTTTTCTCTTATCAAGAAAATAAACATGTCTTCACAACTAGGCATTCCAGCGCAGTACCCGTTAGAAAACTTTTCCTTGCTAAAAGTGCATAGACGAAACAAAAGGGCACGTTACACCATATAAAATTGAAACTGCTTCTTCAAGAATTTCTTTATGGTGAAATTTATCTATTAACAAATATTGGTTATTCGTCACGACTGTCGATCGTTCACGTTCTACTATATTCTGATATGATTTTGGTAGTTATATAATATTAAGCTATAAAATTTTGATAGCATACATTTCATAAATACGGAATTTATCATATGTAGAGGACGAATTATGAGGGTTACCCAAATGAAAAGTGGCGCGTCCCATAGCGTCATAACTACAGCAGCAACAACATTGCTCTACATTGCTCAACATTGCATTTGTAGTGAAAGGATGTGCTAGTAGATTCAAGACGTGTACCGGAGCACATTAATCAAAAACGAACGCCCAGTTCTTCTCTCACAATGCACGACAATGCACGCCTCCACAGGTGATCCTTCTACACGACAATGCACGCCTCCACATCGTCCGTGAAACCACCATGTTGTTATACAAAAATTCCGGTTAAACATTATTTATTATTATTTATTCCGCAAGTGCAGTTAACATTTCATCATATTTCAGCTCATATTTCATCAAATATTTAATATTTTTTATTCTGATTGCAGGGTGCTGTATCTATTGTAGTGTCAGGTTTTTTGAAAATGGCATTGCATTGAATTGAAAACCCTGCATGTTATAAACAAAAAACTTACGATAAAATTTCGATTTTTTAAAGAAACCTTTATATCTCCATGACTATACGTGCTATTCCCATACAAATGAACACAGACAAGTAAAAAGTCTCATAATCATTTGCTATAGCTACAATGCATTTAAAGCATTATTTTTTACAGGGTGATCCCAAACATTAGTTTTTTTGTTCAATTTGTTGCTGGTTCTCTGTTTGCCTTCGGGACAAATCTTCGCTGAAATATATGAGGTGTAACCTGCTCTTTACACCCCTGCAACTTCAGAATAATTCGTTGTATTTTTCTAGATATTCGACAAAACGTCTAAAATCAAAGGTGTTCATATTATTTTGTCCAATCCCTGTATGTACAGGGTATTGCAGATAACTACAGGACAGTATAACGGGAAGACTATCCGCTTGATTGCAGGGGCCGGCTCGACATCAAATGATAATTGGGTAAACAAGTTAAACTTGTTTGTTTGGCAGAGGGCATGACCAATTGAGCCAAGGAGGGGTGCGCCCTGTACTACTACAGGGTAAGGGGTACACAAAAAGTAAACACACTTATGAATGTCCTCCGCAACTAGAGGGGACCAACAAACAAACCAAAAATTCAACAGAGGAGAATAGTAAAAAATGGCGTTCCAACACTTTTATTATTAATTGAGTTTGGTCGTCACGGGCTAATCCGGGTTGCGTCTCGTAGCGGACACAGGGCCAAAGCCAGGACACGCAGCAGATCAGTTTGCTCTACTGCTGAGAAATTGTCACCTGGGTGTTTTGTGAAGTTTCTTACAACAAATGTTCAAAGAAACTTCCATCTTGCTCAGCACAGAGAGCAAAGTCCACAAAGTCTTCTTTCACTCCCTCACCTTCATCTCCCTCTATTCTGCCAATCGACCGAGCCGGCCCCTGCAATCGAGCGGGTAGTCTTCCTGTTATATATCCTTGTAGTTATCTGCAACACCCTGTACGGTTGTGATTCTGTCTCCAAAGATTATGCCTAATAGTTACAATGACCATTAAGATTAGCTGCAGGGTGGTTATAATTAAAGCGACACCATTTAGACCCTTCTAGCGGCCGTTCTGGTAATCAGATTTTGACAAAACTTGAGATATATGTTATACAGACCATGGGGAAGAGAATTTTGCAATAAAAAAAATTAGTTCACATTTTGACCGCTACGTCAAAATATGGCGCTGGTCATATAAGAAACTATCTGAGGATTTTTACTCAATCAGAGACGTTATGCAAATGAGATGTAAAATTAGAAAAGCTTTAAAATGACAGTGAAATTAAATGTAAAGTCATTCTTCACGATGGCTTTAGCTAAAAAGGATCGAGCTTTATTGGTGAAGTTGTTTTACCAGAACTGCAATAATGCTTCTGCTGCACTAAGAGAATATCGACGTTTGAAAAACTTGCGATATGGACCTATGTCCATTAATGGTTTAAAAAAGATGATTAAGAAGAAATTTGAAGAAACTGGTGAGTTGGGTGTGCTGCCAGGGAGAGGACGGAAACGAATTGCAAACGAGACTGTGGAAGACGTTGCTGCTGCTGTAGTGGAGAATGCTTCAAGTTCCCAATATTCTTCAGCAAGTGCTCGAGCAGTATCACGTGATTTGCGTATTCCGTGGTCTACGGTACAAAAAGTTTTGCGTTCCATTTTAAAGTGGTATCCATACAAGATCCAGGTGGTTCAAAAGTTGCTTATGAAGATCCGGAAAAACGCACTGATTTTGCTTGCCAGTTTCTGGCTAGAATAGCCGTCGATAATGCATGGCCATGGAACAGTTTGTGGTCAGATGAAGCGCATTTCACACTAGACGGAGCAGTGAATGCTCAAAACTGTCGCATCTGGAGTACTGAAAAGCCGATGTTTGTGCATGAAAAGCTTTTGCACTCTGATTACGTAACTGTATGATGTGGATTCACTTCAATTTCATTCTTGGCCCCTTTATCTTTGAAGAGAACACTCCTCAAGGCACTTAAAAGATGTTCAATCACTGGTGCTCGTTACTGCAAACTTCTGCAGTAGAAAGTCATTTCTGCTTTACAAGAAAGACAGTGTTTAGACACTACTGTCTTTATGTAAGATGGTGCAACACCCCACATTGCACGACAAATGAAGGAACTGTTTCATGCTCATTTTGGAGATGATCGGATGATTTTGAGAACTTTTCTAACTGCATGGCCTCCTCGTTCACCGGACTTAAACCCTTTTGACTTCTGGTTGTGGGGATATTTGAAAGATAATGTCTATGGAGGAAGAATACGGACTGTCCCTGAATTGAAAGCAAGCATAACACGCCATATCACTGCAGTTCCTCAGGAAACCCTTCGCTCTACTGTGGAACATGCAATAATGCGCTTTGAACATGTCATTGACACAAATGGAATGCACATTGAACAAATGCTCTGATTTTATAAATTTCTCTGCTTCTAAGTTGTTTTTGTTATTATTCATGCGCCATATTTTGACGTAACGGCCAAAATGGAACTACTTTTTTTTATTGCAAATTTCTCTTCCCCATGGTCTGTATAACATATATCTCAAGTTTCGTCAAAATCTAATTACCAGAACGGCCGCTAGAAGGGTCTAAACAGTGTCGCTTTAATTATAACCGATACCCGGTCATTTGGCCGACGGACATTCGACCGAACGGACATTTGGCCGAACGGACATTTAACCGATGGACATTTCACTGACGGACATATGACCGAACGGAAATTTAACCGACGGAGAAATGCCTGCATTTCATCGACATTTGGACATTCGGCGTAAAGAGATGTTTTCGGCAATATAATTCATTTGATGGGGAAAAAAATGTTTTCAGGAGGTTATTTCGTATAACAAATCTTATGAGACAAATCTGTTTAATTCTTTCTACTCAGCAAGCATATTGTATGGACCTATAAAATTATTCTTTTTTGTATGTCTTTTTAAATAAATGTTACTTTTCATATCGTTAGATAGGTTAAAATGGGAACCGGACAAAATGCAACTAAGGGTCTTGTGTTATTTAATAATATCAAGTCTTTTCTTGTATGTCTTTTTAAATGAATATTTTACTTCTATAAAATGAGATACTCATTAGTGATGGGCGATATTTGATACCAGTATCGTGTTTTAAAAATTTATTCATACACATTAAAAAATTCTGTTCTGCTTTATGAGGGGACATAAAAATTCTAATATCGGATAGTATCAAATGCCAAAATTCTGACAGTATCGATGATTCTAAAATATGCGATACTAAAGTATCGTCCATAGGGATTACTATTATTTATTGTATTCCAGGGTTCTTGTGTCTCGTCCTTCTCTTAATATATATCCGTTCATTTTGTAGAAGTAAAATATTCATTTAAAAAGACATACAAGAAAAGACTTGATATTATTAAATAATACAAGACCCTTAGTTGCATTTTGTCCGGTTCCCATTTTAACCTACCTAACGATATGAAAAGTAACATTTATTTAAAAAGACATACAAAAAAGAATAATTTTATAGGTCCATACAATATGCTTGCTTAGTAGAAAGAATTAAACAGATTTGTCTCATAAGATTTGTTATACGAAATAACCTCCTGAAAACATTTTTTTTTCCCATTAAATGAATTATATTGCCGAAAACATCTCTTTACGCCGAATGTCCAAATGTCGATGAAATGCAGGCATTTCTCCGTCGGTTAAATTTCCGTTCGGTCATATGTCCGTCAGTGAAATGTCCGTCGGTTAAATGTACGTTCGGTCGAATGTCCGTCGGTCAAATGACCGGGTACCATTATAACCACCCTGTAGTTATCCGAACATTTCACGAAAAATGGTCATTATGAAGAAGTCATTAATCACAAATCTTTATTTTTTTCCTTTGTAAAACGAGCTTATGAGTGCTTAAAAAAACTAACCAAAATTATTCCTATAGTGGTAATAGCGGAAACCGAAACTATTGTCAAATTACATCATTAAAAAATGGTATTACTTGCAATTACTTCAAAAACATATTTTTCAAATGATGATTTTTTTAAAAGAAAGTTCTTACATTACAAAATTGACATGCAAAACAGGAAATGAAACGTAGAACAAGACACAGATACTTTACAAAAGGGACTTTTCACGAATGTTTGTGCACGGAACACGTGTTGTTGAAAATATTTTGCTTTCGGTATCCTATAGAGCGTTTTTCGTTATAAGCTTATATTTACCTGAAGAATTGTAAATCAGTTATTACATAAGACCCAAAACATCTATTGTTTCTAGAATGACTATTAAGCTTAATAAAATCTTACATAAGACTAAAAGACATGGAAACCGAAAATACAAGACTTTCCGATCTTCAAATAACGCAGGAATATTAATGAGATCGAACAACAACAAAAACAAAAATGGATATAAAATACCGTATTATTTGCATAATAAATTATGAGCATCAGTTTTTCTTCTCGGTCTAATTTTAGAATTTAATTTAAATTTGTAAAATTATATAATTTGCTTCTGATGCAATTTTTTTTTTTAATAATCTTCAAAGGCAAGCTACATATTACAGCTTGACATTTTTATTTTGATAGCAATATATTAAATCTGTTATTTTCCTGTCCTTTAATAAATATTTTAGTTTGTTGTTTCGTCAATAAAAGAACGACGCAAGAGCGGCTCATACTCTGCGTCAGAGGAAGCGCTCGAAGGGGGAGGGGAGGGGAGGGGGGAGATAAACAAACAACAACAAAAAGATTTTGTAATTTGTGACGACTCCCTTCCTTAATACGGTTCTTCTTTCCCCCCGGTTATTTATGTGGTTTGCTAAGCAGACCAAAACTGAATAAAAGTAAAAAAAAAAAAAAAAAAAAAAAAAAATCAAGTTTGGGTCTTGAACCTCCTGGGCTCAGGCAATGCAACATATGAGCTCGGGGATTCAGACAATTTCGATCAAGTATTGGATTTAATCTTCAGGAAAATCGATACTTGGTCGCTGTAACAGCGTTATTGTCCGTGTATTCCACAGACTGAGATTATGGAGGTGGAATGGACAATCGGTCGCCCTTCGACCATGGCACGTTCTTTCGAACACGTTCCAAAAATCCAGTTTATTTCGTTATATTGATAATAAAATAAAGTCGGTGTTTTTCTGTGCCAATAACCTTTCCTTTCCTACGATGAAATTTGTTGAAAATCACAAAGAATATGCCGCCTTTTATCGACAGAATTGAGAAAAAACTAATACTTCCGAAAGGCAAATTAGAATGAAACAAACATTAACTAAGACTTAATGCTTACATAATGTTGATTACTCTATCAAAATTACTCTTAGGTCATTAAATTACTCAAGCTATAAATTAATCCTAAATATCAAAACTATTTCATTTTATTTATATTAAATACTTCTTAAAAACATAAGTTTAATATAAGTATTATTCATTTTAATTGCAAATACAATACAAAGACAAAGCTGAAGTGGAAAGACTTCATATCACGAATCAGCAAACGATTCATCGAATAGTGTAATGGACAAACACGATAATGGCTTTGGAGGTGAGAACCAGATGTAGAGAAATTTTAAAAGATACATACAGATACATACAGATACATACATGAGGTAGAACGGTTATGTCTACACATAACACTAGTCAACACACATTTTGTGACTAAGACCACACAAAGTGTTCTTAGTAGTAATTTGTAGGTAGAATCCGAATCTGCTTTTAGATTTTTTCTATCACGTCAAGTTTCCAAGTTATGCACATCGAAACTTCTATGTTAAAGTAATGGGTGTGAAGAGAAGCGGCTACAATGTTAAAGTATCCATATTTTGGAGCCGCAAGGAAATTTACCAGGCCCCAAACACTGAATGATTTAAAAATGTTTTCATTGTAAAACAAGAAAGCTGTGCGTGCTAGAGAAATTTAAAAATTATATTCGTAATCAGCAGATAAAATACTACCAAAAATCACCCACTTTCATTTTGTGCCAAGAAAAAACTTAAATTTTGTTGGCCAGTGTAATCAATCAGGAAAAGTTTTTGTGTACTTTCCACAAGGAAGCTGGTAGTTTGGAGCCGAAACCATTCCTCCATCGCAGCACGGACCTCTTGATCGATGGTGAAACGTCAGAGAGAAATTTCAACAGCCCGAATATGAAAAAGCCACAGAGGGAGAAATTCGGATTGTATGGAGGGTAAGCGAGGATTTTCCAGCCGAAACGTTTCAGAATGTTCACTGTTACCAGCGCCGCGTGAAGTTTGGCGTTATCGTGAAACAGGATAGTTTTATGAGACAGTTTTCCTAGGCGTCGGTTTGATGGCTATGGAAAACACCTCTAGAGTTACTTTATTAATGACGTCACCTTGCTTCAGCCACTCCAGGAGCAAAGGTTCGCTCAGCATATCTTTGCCAGTTTTTATGGATGAGCGTGTCTTGTATCTTGGCCAGATATTGTATTCCAGTATTCAGAATTATGCCTAGTTGTTAAGCAAAGGATAAGACCATTCAGTCTTCCTGCCATTCAAGGAGGAGATTCTAATGATTCTATTATTAAATGATAAGTTATTTATTTCGGCAGGAATAAAAGTTGAAATTAGTCGTATCAAATTCAATTGTATTGTAAAGCCTCAATTAAATTTGTTAAAAAAAATACAATCAAATCTTCATTGGCAAATTGGATACGCAGAGTAGATGGTGACAGTTTGTTATTATTTAAGGCAATATGTTTTAAAAGTTTATTAACCCTTTCAGCCTGAACTTGGAAAAACTAAAAGCTATTTAATTTTAAGGTTTGAAAGAAAACTAAATAGATCTTTCTTAAAATTTTGTAACGCTCGAGGTGAATCTTTTTTTTTTTCTTCAGATAATCCGATAATTGTTATAACTAAAATTCCCATTCCCAGACAGCGAATTTTACTGAGATGTTAGCTGATAAAGCTCTCAACAGAATCATAAAGCAAGCTATACCTGTAGAACCGATGCAAAGATTTTAGAAAGCATCGTTTTTAAATTTACTAAAGGTTCAGCACAATATTTCTCTCATCGGTTACTAAATTTTTTAGAACTAATTCAAAGTTTTTAGATGTAGGATACAAAATTTCAGATTTTTACAATCGCTGTTTAACTAAACTTATCCTTTTTAACTGAATTTTATTAATTTTTTCGTTTTGGTTTCTTTTTTTTTCTCTTGTCCGACTCGGCTTATCTTTGAGACCTTTTGCAAATACTTTATACAGAGTCGAGTCACATTATTATAACCACCAGCTAATATCCCAAATAACCACCTTTAGCGGCACGGACAGCAGCTAGACGGCGTGGGAGTGAGTCAATAAAATTCTGGTAGATTTCTATTAGTAACTGCTGCCATGCAGACTGTAAAGCATCCGACAGCTGCTGAAGGGTACGCGGTGGTTGTTCCATAGCACGCACATGACGATCAAGGTGATCTCAAAGGTTCTCGATTGGGTTGAGGTCTGGGGAATTAGGAGGCCAGGGTAGTACAGTTGACTCGCGATAATCCGACATTTGACAGTCCGACACGCTCGGTAGTCCGACGCTGCTTCGGATGACCTCACTGCTGCAGACACAGACACGCACACACTTGTTGAAGGGAGAGGCGCCTCCTCCCGTCTGACATAGTTCCCGTCTGCCAAAGGATATAGCCTTAGAAGTCAAAATTCAGTTTTAAAAATCAACCTTAGGTAATCGACAATTTTGATAATCCGACACCCTCTCGGTCCCGTGACTGTCGGACTATCGAGAGTCAACTGTACTTGAAACTCTTGATCGTCTTCCTCAAACCATCCCCGAACAACTGCAGCCGTATGACACCGTCGCATTGTCTTACTGGAACTAGCCATCTCCATCTGGGAAGACAGTCGCCATGTACGGGTGTACTTGATCTGCAATTATGGATAAACAACCGAATTGGTTGAGAGTGCCTTCCACAGGTATCAGTGGGCCCGGACAAGGTCATGAAAACACTCCCCACACCATGACGCTGCCGCCACCAGCCTGGATTTGTCCAACAATGATTGCAGGATGCTTGTTCTCGGAGGTTTCTCGCCTCACCCGCCAACGGCCGTCAATTCTGTGGAGCAGAAATCGTGATTCATCGGAGAAGGCAACCTTTTTCCAGTCATAAGTGGTCCAGTTTCTGTACTGTTGGGCAAATTGAAGCCGTTTTTGGCGATGAACCTTTGTCAGCATGGGTGCGGTGACCATCCGTCTACTGCGGAGGCCCATGCGTAGCAGGGTCCTCTGTACTGAGGTTTTAGAGACATGTCTGATAGCACGCTCGTTGGTTTGAGCGATAAGTTGGTCCACTATATCTCTTCGGTTGGCCTTCACACACCTTCGCAGCCGGCGTTCACCTCTCTCATCAATGGCACGTGGTGCTCCACAGCTCCCATACCGTTTATTCTGAACGGTCCCATTTTCCCAGTCATGGTACACTTTAACTACAGCAGCACGAAAACAGTTCACAAACTGCGCGGTCTCCGAAATACCGCCACCCTTGGCCCGAAAGCGATTATCATCCCCTTTTCCAGATCTGATAAATCACGTTATCTCCCCAATGCAGCAATGAGTGATATGTTTTCAACATAGTGGAAACCTAACTTATATAGTCACCTAACCAATTCCCAACACGTGACATAGTTCCTCGACTGGACAACCGCGAAGACAAACGTAGGGGGTGGTCATAATAATGTGACTCGACCCGGTATGTATTTTCAACCCTGTTTTGGGCTTCGGCCTGTTGGGGGGGGGGGGGGGCCCCACCATGTGGCTTCATCTTCCGGTTAATTCCCTACTGTTGTTACTTTATAATTATTGTTTTGTTTTTCATTTTTTATATATTTTATTTATTTTTGTTTATTATATTTTAAATTAATTATTTTTACTTTTTTGTCTTTGTTTATTTTATTTCATGATCTTCTTTATTATCTAATATTAGGTTTTCGTTTTACTTCCCCTTTCCCAATCAGCAAGATGTTTCCCCTTGGGCTTCCTCTTGTTTCACTGGCACATTGTTTTAACCTGTCCATGAATTCTTAATATCCCTTTCTCTTAACCAATGGGAGATATTCTTGGCAATTCCCCCCACCTCCCCTAGTCTACATATACTCTAGCTTTAAAGTTTTATCTTGTATCTTTTTCTCTTTACTTTTATATTTCCGCTGAAAATAGGTACCTGGTACCCAAAATACGTATCCGGTATTTCAATTTTATTTCTTTTGCATTAGAGGTTTACCCTTTTTGGTTGTTCCATACCACAGTATTTGTTTAAAGGACAACTCTACGCAAAAAATCGATTACAATTTTTTTACAGAATATCATTCTTTGATATAAATATAACACATTCCCGTTAAAATTTTAAAATTTGGTCCATAATTTCAATATAAGAAACTGCTTTGAAAAGTGAAAAACGGCGCTTTGCCCCTCCCTTCCGCTGGCCATTTTTTCCCGAAAGTGACGTAGTTTGAGTCAAAGGAGGCCAACGAAAAAATTACGGGGTTGTGTTGGGACACGGCCGCTAGCTAAATCGTAGAATACGCCTTGAGGCCACATGGCGAATAAGAAAGAACTTTGTGCAACACAATTTAATAAATTTAATTTCTGATATAAAATGTTCAAATAAAAAATGTACTTGCAATTCATCATAAATGTTAACCAAACCTTTATGGCATTCCCAACTTACAAATCACTGGTCAATGATAAGAGGAGTATGTTAGAAATGGCAACAGACAAGAACCAATATTTCGCGCAAACATCAAATTTATAGTACTGCCACCCAATGTAATAGTTGATTCGATGGGTTTGGAATCTAAATTAAAATGTTTCTTCATAAAGCTAAGAGCGCATAAATTTAATGTAGCATCTACATTGATAATGCTAACTGCCATAATTGCAATATAAGTATCCACCTCCATGTTGTCACTGACTGGTCTAGTTATTGGTGAATATTTCATTATCGCACTGAACAACAACATTTCCATATCAGATATCGACACTTTAGGATGAATATACACTGAGTGGCCAGATTATTATGACCACCCCATCAGTACTTCGTTGGGCACCTTTTGCCTTCAATACTGCGGCGATTCGCATTTACTCCACGAGATGTTGAAAGGTGATGTGAGGAATCTGACATCATGAATGCTGTTGTCTTGTGCTTTCTGGCCACAATCCACTTCAAACCCCTTCAGTCTCTATCAGTGAGTTTCGACATTCGGGCAAAGTTGTGCTTGACAGATGATGTCTCTCCCTGCTTCTTATAGATGATGTCTTTGCCTGATGAATACACTGTCCTGTTGTGTGAAATTTGTTGTTTTGGAACCACCTGTCTGATGGCTCTTTCAACTTTCTCCCACAAATGCTCAATTGGATTGAAATTTGGTCATTATGGGGACACCTAAGCCAGGTTCGTCTTCGTTCGTGGCGATCGCAACAATCTCGCCTTACTATCATTTTCAATTGGCCAATCAACATAGGGGTTAAAGCATACATTCAGTAACAAAAAATTTTTTTTTGCAGCAAACAACGCACAGGAATTGTTTGTTCTTGAAAATATTCCTGCAAAATACGAGTAGCGTGGCATGCCGCATTGTCACGTTGGAAGAAGCCATCTCCATTGCGATACACCATCAACATGATTGCATGAACTTGATCAGCAAACATACTTAGGTATGTTCTGATATTCAGACGTTTTTCTACACCAATTAAAGGACCCATATCATGCCAGGAAAATATGCCCAAACCATGACTGCCACCACGAGCTTGAACGATTGTACTCATGCATGTGGGATCCATGCTTTCATGCAGTTTCCGTCAAATTCTCATTCTGTTATCTGCATGATGCAACTGAAAACGTGGTTCATCAGACCACATGACTTTATTCCGATGCTCAACTGTCCAATCCTTGTGTTCCTGTGCGAATTGGAGACGTTTTATTTTGTTAACTGCAGATAGCAAAGGTGTTCGAACTGGCCTTCGGCTCCCATATTCCATACTATGCAGTGTATGGCGAACAGTGCGTCCAGAGATCATTTGAGAGGATCCCTGATAAAGATCTGCGGTAATTCGATGCGCTGTTGCCCTTCTGTTGTCTTGTACCAGTCTTGCCATTCTCCTTTCTGCCCGAACATTGATAGCCACAACTGGCACGTTCAGACTCAGTTTTCCGGCAGACAGTCCAGTCTGTAACAATTTAACAGTAGCTGCTCTTGAACATTTAACGAATGCAGCCGTTTTGCTGATATTAGCTCCATGGGTCCGAGCGCCAACAATCATCAAAGGCTGCTAAATCGCGTCGTTTACCTATAATCTTCTGAAAAAAAATCACTTCCAATGTCGTGGTAAACAATCTGCTTGCCTATTTACACTAGTCCGGCTCTTTAGCAACTTCAGCGCGATAGCATAGCTAATTTGCCTAATAACATCAGGTGGTCATAATAATCTGGCCACTCAGAGTAAACACTTCCTGGTATAGATTTCACTACACCATTGTACAAAGCTTTAACAATACAAATATCATTGATATCAGCGTCGATCAGTCGCATATAGTTAGACCAGTCTGTCAGTATAGGTTCACTTTCATTAAAGAGTTACATTTCAAAAATTTGCAAAAACACCTGCTCTCCTCTAACTTATAACACTATATTTTTGAATAGTTTTAAATTTGTTCTACAATGATTACACAGCATGAAATCTTTCACACAGGACTGATGAAAGTGATGAAGCTAAGATATCACACATCTGTTACGTGGGTGCTTCAAGTCCTTCTCAAAACAAAATCTATCACAAACATTACACGAATATCCAAATTCATTGTTTATGAATATAGAAGGAAATATGAATTCCGTGTCCGAAACTGTCGCATATACAGGATAAGGCACTCATCTTGAGACAACTGAATATCTCGGAAACTAAGCATTGTACGAAAAAATGTCCAGAATCAAAAGTGAATTATTTTGCGGGTGAAATTCATTGGGGAGGCCGTGGCCTGGTGGGCTTTCACTGAACACAACTTCTGTGAAGTTAAGCTACATCAGGCACGGCTCGTCACTGGATGGGCGACCATCCGTGATAGTCAATCTTCACTCCCCCGGCTGCTGCGTCCATCATACAGCAGTCGTGAGTCCAGGTCCATCCAGGGACCCAACTCGTCGGCCTCTAGCCATACAGGCTCTGGATGGACGTATTGGATCCAATTAAATAAATAAATAAATAAATAAATAAATAAATAAATAAAAAAAAATAATAATAGATAAATTCCGACCATCACAACTGGATAAACAGGCCTTGTGAGGGGGGCTGGGGGAGGGGTTAACTTTGAAATCTTAAATGGGAACCCCTATTTTTAATGGTATATTCACATTGTGCACAATATTCGAGAAATGTTTTATTCTTGGTGTTTTTTCAAATGATCCAACCGTTTAGGAGATAGAGGCCCTGAAAGTTTGGAACTTTTAAAGTTTTGATCCCAGTCTTTTCGATGAAGACAAAGAGATAGAGAGTGGGTTTTACAGACATTCCTATTCTACTTTTTAGTGGACTTTAAGAACCCGAAGTCAGAATTTCAAAAATCCAATATTTTTCAATACACAGGCATTGACTCTGTCTCCTTAGGACAGCTGCCCCCAAAAGTTTACTTCGGATTCTTAAAGATCATTAAAAATTAGAATAGGAATGTCTGTAAAACCCACTCTCTATCTCTTCATCGAAAAGATTGGGATCAAAACTTTAAAAGTTCAACACTTTCAGGTCCTCTATCTGCTAAACGGTTGGATCAATTGAAAAAACACTGAGAATAAAACATTTCTCAAATATTGTGTACAATCTGAATATACCATTAAAATAGGGATTCCTATTTAAGATTTCAAAGTTACCCCCTTCACCCAGCAACCCCTCACAAGTGGGGGGGGGGGGGGGGGGGGTAATTTTTTAA
>JAHWFO010017185.1:961802-1000280 GCA_023313115.1 Rhysida immarginata
TTTTTCGTACAATGCTTAGTTTCCGAGATATTCAGTTGTCTCAAGATAAATGCCTCACCCTGTACATAAATAGCATTTGATGAAGATGCTGCTAATGTTGACGGTTATGGCTCATTATAGATCTCCATGGGTTGGGATTTATCACTCGGTGATGAAACGTTTATATCATCAGATATGTTATTTGCGTCGAACTGAGCAGTGGAAGTTATTGGCGCATTCGTATCGGACTCTAGTTCACTTTGGCGGCACCACGACTCAACTTTGTCATTCCTGCTGAGCCCGTAGACGTTCAACATCGGACATGTGGGTCTTCATGGATTCCCCATCTCTAAATCTGTTTACCTGTGACGTTTTCCATAATTTTTCTGGCCTTTATTATGCATAAACTTGAAAATTCTGTAATTTTTGCAAAATTCCCACAATTCGAAGGTCAATATCTTAGATACTATTAATTACTGAGGTTTTAATTTTTAAGCTGTTTTATAAAGAGCAAAAAGATAAAACAAATGACATCTAAAATGTCGTGCTATCACAAAGGAAGCCGGAGCTAGACTAAATTAATCTCCGCCAGAGAGCAGATTTTCTGACTCAAATTTGTATTTCGATTGCATCAGCCGATGACGTTAGCATGAAATCGGTCAAAGTCTAAACAATGATTTGTTTTATATACTATTGAATGCAATATCACTCATTTTTCTATCTTTAATAGTTTTGACGTTATTAAGGTTTTCGTGATCAACACTTTTCGTGACATTCACGATTTGAACGTGGCATCCCAGTATCGAAACATAACACGTATTCTACGTCAAAAAGACAGGCCCAGACGCGGAAAAGTCACCTGTCCATAGTAAGAAAGGCCCTGACGCGAAAAAGTCACCTGAACAACAATCCAGCTTTCATTGTTTTCAACAAATGAAAAAATACTGATTGTTAAAATCCAAGATGGACACAATGAAAATTACATTGTTTTTCGGTCTACATTATTATTCGGATTACATTGTTATTCTACGTTTGACTCCAACTACGTCACGGCCTCACCCAAATCCCGCTCATTATTTTCATTTTTTCACACATTTAGAGTTCGAATTAAATTTTTTTAAATATGCCATGATGTTATTAATAGGTTAGACTTTCGATTTAAATAAAGTTGTATATGACCGTAGAGTTGTTCTTTAAAGTAAATTTCATTATTTCGTCTTTTGTAGCGAATTGATGTTTTTCCTCTCGTGATATTAGATTTCTCATCATTGTTGATGAATATTGTGTTCCTTATATATATTGGAAATTTTTCCTGAAGCCATTCTTAAAATACGATTATATACACAAGTTTTAAATTCCACTTTTGCTGAAAAAGTGCTTGAAAGTTTGTTATTTTTTTCTCTTAAATTGTCTTTGATCAATTTGTCAATTGTATACCGAAAAAATGCATTTCGCTAGTAAAATTTCGACGATGTTATTTTCATTTTTTGTACAAAGAAATAACCGCCGTCTTATTTTTTAGGGCACACCAAGGCCAAAAATCATTTATGAACACTTGTCACACTTACTGCGACATGAATTAAATGCACAACAGTAAGTTTCATAATTCCCCATTTTATTTTGGTCTTTCATTGGAGTTGAAAATGCATTTTTTTATTTAATATTTTTACTTAAATGTATTTTGATTAACTCTTACTATTTAATTCTTACTATTTTATTTGCCCATGTATTGTAACGTATATTTCCCTCAACAATGATTGAAATAATAAAATGACATGAAAATATTTCATTTTTAATTTTTTTTTTATTTTTATATTCATTTTTTTTGACAATCAATGGAATTTTATTAGGAGAACACTGCATTCCGTTTACAAAAACAATTTAGATTGAATAACAATTTATAAAGATAAAATTAACATTCCACAGAAAAAGGACGATTTTAAAAATAACACTGCTCTGGCTGCGGGGAATACTTTTATTTTACAATTTTTTTTCACTTTTATATTTTTTCACATTGGTCTAGTATCGATTTGTCCCCGTCAAATGCGAATCGGTCATTAAGTTGGTTGCAGTGGCTTAGAAAAGTTAAGAGACAATTGTCAGATAAGTCAAAAGAGGTGATTTATTAAATGATGCTTTGCGAAAAGCCGTTTCCATTACTAACACGGTCTGCAAGGCCCACAAGGTCCGCAAGGTCCACAGGGCCCACAAGGCCCACAAGGTCCACAGGGACAATTGGGTGGACAGTCGCCGTACTGTCGTCTCTGCCGACATTCGTTCTCGCTCACTTCTGTCAGTCCACACTGGTCCTTGCTGACGCCTCTGTACTTGTGATGCATAGCCTCTTCTATGTCGAAAGGTCCAGTGCAGGCACATGGGTCAATGCCACAAATCCTGTTGTGGTCTGCACCAGAATGGTGACGTTTCTCCCTGTTCTCGCTCTCAATGAATTGCACTGCACCTACGGGACACTTTTCGATGGCTCGGAATTTACGGTGGAAGTTGTAGTCTTGTTGAAGAAACCCGTCATCTGGTTGTGGGCAAGGGCAAAAACGCATCGAGCAACATGGGGGAGGGCAAGGTGGCCAGCACTGTGATGCACAATTCGCTATCTGAGCCTCTATCACATCTGTGGGCCATGGGGTACCGCAAGTGCTTCGACGGCAAGGTTGACAACAGCCTTTGGCACCACAATCCATGCCAGCCCTAGCTCTGACCACCGGAGCCGAATTGAGCCATTGCTTGCTTACCAGGGGAACTTCTTCCTGTTCGGTATCCTCACCTTCGTCACTCTCGTCCGGGCAATAAGTCTCCAAAGGTTCTCTGAAGTGAACGCTCTTCAAAAGAGATGGCAAACACTCTTTCTTGAAATCGTCAACGAGAGATTCTTGCGAAAGGCAGGGAGAGAGTGGTGTGAAAGTCCACGTGATAGCCAGACATTCTTCATTTTCTTTCACAGACTTAGGCGTGGACGGTCGTTGTTTTATCATGGGTGTCAAAGATTCCAGAGACGTGGATCCAGTCAAAGCCATTTTGTGGGACATGGATGGGCACCCTTTTAGCTCTTGTTCACTCATGGAATTGCTGTTGAAGTCAAAGGTGTGGTAGATTGGGAGGCGTAATTTTGTTCCGTAAAGCCATACCCGGCAAGTTTCGAGTCCATGCTGAGGGCGAACCTCTTCCTCCTTGGGCGACCAATCCACGCTATCACTGTCAGTCTCCATGTGCAGGCTGCTCAGGGGCTTTCTCACCAAAAACTGGGTCGGAAAGGTGGCCGGGCTCGATGAGGCTACGGTTGGAGCCGATTGTAGAACGTGATGGCTTGAAGAGGAGCGCAAGGAAACCAGGGGAGCGAAACTGTCGCTGCTGCTGCCGCGTTCCAAAACCAGAGACGACGACGATATGCTGGTTGCAGGAGGCATTCTTTACGTTGGCTGGGCTTTCTTCTTAAATTTTAACGTGTTAGCAGTTATCTTTAAGCTGGAGTCTTTTCGCTCTTGTGTTTTGGATTCACAGTAGCCTTGAAGGGAATCGAATAGAATGTAGAAAAGACGTAAACTAAGTAGAAAGTAAGTCGACTGTGTATCTCTGGAAAATTTAGACAGCCGGGGCTGTTCCGAGTCCAAATGTGAAGAGAGCCTTTTGCTCTTGTGGTTGCAGGGGCTGGCAGTGTTCTTCTGATTTTGAAAATAAACAATGTACAATTCGTTTTTAATCGCCAATCACGTGACTTCGAAGCCGCGGGGAACGTGGCACGTTGCATTTCCTCTCGCGGCTCACGCAATCCTTCAACAATGGTTCCAACTAGTTCCAACAAAAGCGGTCGGCGCCACGTTTCAACAAAAGCGGTCTTCTTTCCATCTTCTGTTGGCTTTCGCCGTAACCTGAGTGCGTAACAATGGGAGCCAAAGAAGTATAATGGAGGGGAGAAGGAAGTAAAGTGTTAACAATACATAAAAGACGATAAGACCTAAACGGAGGAAAATAAAAGTACAAATTACACAAAAAAATTAAAAACATTAAAAAATACACTGACAAAAATATAGGAACTCTCGTTATTTTTTTAAACGTCTTATGGGATATTTATTATTTTTCTAGATATTGTAAAACTTATTTGAAATTAAAAAAAATAGCTAAAAGAAGAAATTATCTCATTAATGTGCTTAAACCTAGAGTTCTAAAAAAACACCGCGACATAAGTATTGGAAACTGCCACATTCATAAACATGGCTGCCGATGAGGGAAGTGACTGCTAGAAAGGTGCAAGGAACACGCAATCGAACACTGATGTCGGGTTACGATTCTACAAAATTCTATACTTGTAGAAAGTTTGAATTAATTTTTCTCTAAGTTTTTATTGTCTATTTGTAATCGAGAATCATCGACAGATTGTGTTATGAATGTGAATTTTCCCCCACCGGCAGTCATGTTTATAAATGTGGCGGTTGCCAATAGGAACTTGCTGAAAATCTTTTGTTTTATGTCAAAAATTGACCCCCCCCCCCTCTCCTATATAAAATAGTTTTCAACATTTGATGATTAGTGCTCAGAGAACAACATGCCAAGAGGCGTAGCTCTATCTGCATTTGAAAAGGGGCAGATTTCTGCCTTTCACAAATATGGGAAGCGAATTTCAGAAATTGCCTCATTTATACAGCGAAATAATCACGTCTTTACGTCGTATTTTAAAGATCCCGGAACATATTGAGTGAAGAAGTCGTCTGGAACACCGCCTATAATAAGCAAGAGAGATGCCAAAGCTCTACTCTGGGCTGCATCAAATTCTGAAAGCACAGCCAAAGATTTGAAACTTCAAATTGGACTGGATTGTAGCGTACGAACTGTTCAACGTCTCCTACAGACGCCCCCCCCCCCATACTGTTCGCAAAAAACTGTGCCGGAAACCAGGACATAAAGATGCTCGTCGAGAATTCGGACAATCACACATGATCGATCCTTGCCGCTGTTAACAATATTTAATGTCGCCGTTTCAGAAGGAACCATAATGTAACCAATCAAGATTAATTCGTACAAATGTTTTCAATTTTGCTTTTTTTTCTTGTTATCTACCTATCATTATGTCTCTTTTTGTTTTGACTTGTTAGTCCTCCAGTCAGTTCCATTTCCCTTGACACCCTCCGTATATTAGGTGGTGTAAGCCTGCCCATCTTGTAGTTGTTTCATGCCCTGATGACGAAATTATTTCGAAACGCGTTGGCTATAATAAAACGTTACCTTATTGCTATTTCTGGACCCTTTTGTTATTTGATGTTTATAGCAGTTTTGACCCGTCATGCAGTTATTAAATCCCACATGAGTTGGACCACTGAATGGAAAACTATTATCTTCTCAGATGAGAAGAAATTCAATTTAGATGGTCCTGATGGATTCAATTTAGATACTATTTTCATGATATAAGGAAGGAAGAGATACTCCTATCACGACATCAAACAGGTGGAGGTTCCCTAATAATCTGAAGGGGGGCTATTGGTTATCGTAAAAAGTGAAGTGGCGCATACCCCATGAAGTCATGGACTCAAGTTGTCAAGAAGAGACCGTACAAGCTGATGGTGGTTCCATACAAGGTGGAGTTCTTTTGCATGGCATGGTTTAGGTCCGTTAGACACATCGCTGAAAGGTTGCCGCTATATCGAGATGTTTCGCCACTATTTATACACCTTGTCATCGAGTTCAAGTTGTGCAGAATTGTTTTGATAAGCATTCGGGAGGGTTCCAGCGAATGGAGTGGCCCGCTCGCTGCCCAACATGAATCCTATTGAACTTTTATGATACGTGTTGGCGCCTAACCTAACCTAGCCTTTTTACGATAAATTTTTTTATGATTCCTTTTTGGTAAACCATTAGAAAACCGCATCAGCTTATAAGATTTTATCCCATAAATGGCCGAAGAGCTTCGTAAAAATTTAACTAAGGCTACTCCCACAAGAGCTACGAAGAATTAGAATCTTATGGAACTGGACTGAACATAGGAAGCTGCACCAAAAGCAAGCTCCGCAGTGTCAGATGATTGCCTCCAGGAACAAAACAGTACAAGACTACTGGAAATGCTGGAAATTGGTGTTTGAGAAATGCACCACAGAACCGTCACTATTTGCAGAGCTTTTGCGCCTGAGTAAATTAGATGCTTTTTCACAACTTAAAAATTAGCTGGAAATCCAATAGTTTCACAACTGCCATATGACAAAATGAAAGAATTTTAGTTAAATTCTGTGAAACTCTTTTGCTTGTAAGACGAGTGACCAGGACGGAAGTTTGACGTCACATATAAAGTGAAGTTGGTTTGTCAGTCTTTGAAACGGTGAACTTATAAGAATCATATTTTTCTACAGAGGAAGAGCTTAATGATCTTGTAAGAAACTTTAATTTTCCTAAGGTTAAGATTTCAGACAACTTAGAAACCCAAGATGGAAATATTTTTAGTAATTTTTAATAAATGAATTAAAGGAAATAAAGGAACTAACAGAACTAAATTTATGCACAGGCACATAAAACTAATTAATTCTACAGGATGAATAAAAAGTAAGGGGAAAATTTCCGGAGGTGATTCCTGACAGGAAAGGGAACAAAAAAGTTCATATCAACATATGCCCGGAAATGCATATTTGCCCAGGTAGATGACATTGATGAACGACATCATTCTCTCATAACAACACTCACAGTTGTGCTTTTCTGTGTTGCAGATTGTGCGAGATGAGCGACTTTGAAGCACAATGGTTCGTTATTCCTTCCAAGAACAAGCCGAGATGCTTTTCGTCTACGGTCAACGGTCGAGAGGCCACACGAATCTACCGAGCTACGTACTCTGATAGACAGCACCAACCAACGCACAAAACCAGGCTGGAATTTTCGAAAGAGCGAGACAATCCATGATGCGACGTGTGGACGCTTGCATTGCATCCCATGGCGGGCACTCTGAACATCTTCTGTAACATGAATGAAATTAATGACATGTAATGTGTAATGTCATGTAAACCACTACTAATTGCTTTCTTGCAGGCTCACTCCATTTCCAGACATATGTTGATATGAACGTTTTTGTTCCCTTTCCTGTCAGAAATCATCTTCGGAAATTTGTCCCTTTACTTTTTATTTACCCTGTATTATTCAATTTTCAATTACGCTCAATACTTGAATACACAAACTTATTAGAGTAATAAGTTCGTAGCGGGTGGATCGTGGATAAATTCGAGTAAACAAGGAATTTATTTTTCTAAACGGGAACGAACTAGTCTATTATTAAAGAAAAAAAATTGTAATTCTGTATCTCTTTGCTTTGGGGACAACAATGACTTGACTCAACAAGTATTCTATTAAAAAGGTAATAAGGTAAGAAAAAGAAAAGAGGCAAATCCACACGGAAATACTTTAATGATTCGGATGCACATTTCGCAGAATAATCCACCTTCAACAGCTTATCAAATGATGCATATTCAAATATTCATCCGAAGCATTAAATTGTTTCAGTGTGTATTCCTTTGGTCTTTTTCTTACCTTTGATATCGTGCCCATAGTTTCTAGCCTATTTTTACATTTGAGATTTGGTGGTAAAACTGAAAGAAAATAATGACGGTATTGTTCCATTATTTCATTTCTTATCTTTGATTTGTGGCTTCAAAAAAAAGACAGAAAAATAAGGTTAAGTTAGATTGGCTGATTTGTGGCTTCATGTGGACATACTTTAACAGCCTAGCGGTTCATGTCCGCGGTAGCTCAATTGGTAAGAGCGATGTCAACGAAAGGCATGGTTCCTGGGTCAGAATTAATCAATTAATTATGTTATAAAATAAGCGGAGAATTAAAACTATTTTAAGTGCAGTTACAATACAATTGCAGATAGTAAAAATTTCAATTATCACCAGCTATATCCGATTAAGTCTAAACTTCATTAAATCTCGTAAGTGGACTTTCACCCTATCGCTTTTGTTAAAAGCGGGAACGCCAATTATGTTTTGAGTAAGCTCAATCCATCAATTAGTCTCTCTGCAACGGAACACAATTGATATGCAGATCATTTAAAGAGCATTTAATAGATGCAGAAATCAATAGTGTTATAAGAGGGGCGGTCATAAAGTCAATACAATCAACATGAAAGAACGATCGCTTTTGAAAATGTATGGGTGTCAATGGAAAGCGAAATCCCTCGAGTGCTGGAGGATACAAAGCGCCGTTTGGTGCAGTACCGCTATACGCCGCCAGAGCGTCGAAAGCAACATGCTGCAGCTGTCGGAAAATTGGAGGTGCGAGTCGTGATAAGGTTCCTGCATTTAAAGGGGAACAACCCCATACAAATTCTTAAGGAGTTAGTGGCCGTTTATGGTGACAATGTCCCATCGTACGAGACAATCGCCATGTGGCGTTGACGTTTCCAGTGTGGCCAAACAAGCGTGGAATAGGAACCCCCGAGGCGGACGCCCCTCCATTTGTGACGAGCCATAAAATGCGAAGCAAGTGGAGACGATAGTCCTCTCAGACCGCCGTATCACCGTGGAACAGATCTTGGGAAAGGTCAACGACAGCCATGGCACTGTTTGCACATGAATAACAAAGGTCGCCACGTTTGCTCACGCCTCTGCAAAAAGAGTGGCGCAGGGATGCAACTTCAGAGCTTTTGAATCTGTGTCAGGCTGACCCGGATGATTTTTTCGAGCGGCTTGTCCCTATAGACGAATGCTGGGTCTATCATTACAACCCTGAAACGAAAAACTAGAGCAAGCAGTGGAAGCACACCTCATACTCGCCACCGAAGAAGATAAAGT
The DNA here is from genome assembly GCA_023313115.1 of Rhysida immarginata. Taxonomy (NCBI): domain Eukaryota; kingdom Metazoa; phylum Arthropoda; class Chilopoda; order Scolopendromorpha; family Scolopendridae; genus Rhysida; species Rhysida immarginata. The sequence continues at coordinate 970,559 of JAHWFO010017185.1, forward strand.
CACAGCCATCGTCGGGAACGGTCATGTTGAGCGTTTTTTGGGACTCACGAGGGGTTGTTATGATGGATTACGCGCGGATACAATTACAGGAGCGTACTACCGGGACCTCCTGTGGATGTTACGGGATGCCATCAAGTCAAAGCGGCGAGGCAAGATGTCCATATGGATCAGAATTGTGCACGACAACGCGCTAGCACATTCCGCATATGAGACCATGCGCGTTGCGGGGGAGCTGGGGTTCGAAATACTGCCCATCCGCCTTATTTACCCGATCTGGCCCCAAGCGACTTCTTCCTCTTCCCTTGGCTAAAGAACCCGCTTCGTCAACGGCATTTCCAAGACGACGACGAGGTCTCTTTGAGAAGAAGCAGTTCCTCAACAGCCAAAAGGAGGACTTTTTAAAAAATGGCATCCAGCAAATCGTCCATCGTTGGGAAAAATGTGTGGCCCTTGGAAGTGCATATGCGGAGGGAGAATTGAAACGATTGCTGGATGCCACAGTTATGGTGGTGACTGTGTGATGGTGTGGATGGGCATCATGATGTGTTCCTGTACACCGCAACAAGACTTCGAAAGAGGGTCCATAACTGGCCACGTGTACCGCGATAGTGTCCTGTGACATGTTTGTCTCTTCAGAGTACGGTAGATCCAAATTTCCTCTAAATGGACGATAATGTCCGTCCGCATCGGGCTGGCATAGTGGATGACTACCTAGAACATGAGGACATCCAGCGCATGGATTGGCCAGCACGGTCCCCGGACCTAAACCCCTTTGAGCACGCATGGGTCTCTCTTGGAAGATGTGTTGGGGCAACGATATCACCTTCGCGAACACGGCAGCACCTGCGAACGTCATTGGTCCAGGAATGGGATGTCAACCCCTAATCATTATTGGATGTCTTGGTTTTCAGCATGCCAGCACGTTGTATTGCATGTTTCTCTATGGAAGACGAAACAGCGTACTAAAGGTGGCCTACAGTTTACAAAACTAGATGTGGGGGTTGCTACAAGTTTTTATGTCAGGGATATCCATGTACTTTTTATGTTATTCTCCGCAGCAGTGCTACTACATTTGTGTTTAATGATTGATTGTGTTTTAATGAATTAGAGAACAGCCTTACCTAGTTTGGTGCTGATTGGATGCTCGGAAGGGTTTCTTTCTGCAAATCCCTTAATTTCTAGATAGCATATTTATATTTATATTGACAGAAATGTACAAAGAAACATTTTTATTTCGATTTCTACAAATGAAACATGTATTTGTAGAAAAAAAAGCTTAGACCAGCGGTTCTCAAATTTCTTGAACTTGGAGAGCATTTGCAATCAAATAAACAAGTAAAGGCAGTCTTGTTCAAGGTTTCGGAGCAAATACCAAAGGAATTTTCACTGACTCCGAAAAGTAGCGAAAGAATGAAGCTACTTATTGGATTTACAATGTCTGTCTATCTGTCTCCTTCATATTTTTCACATTTATTCCTTCATAGATTAAAATTCGTAATGTAGCTTACGTAGGCATGTTCTACTTCACTATTTAGTTTGGTTTTGATTGGTCCACTGGGGCGGAGTTAGGGGTGGGAATTAGAGGGGACCTTTTGGTCTAAATGGTATACAGATATATAAAAGGTGTAAAATTAGGAATGCAAGTTCCTTTATGCAAGATCTACAATTGTGCTTCACCGCAATTGAAATGTGTTAGAAACCTCAGCCAACCTGGCCAGCTCAACCTAACCTTGAGCGACTCTTTCTCGCCCATTTTTTCAAAATCTTTCAAGGGGAAGGGTGTGATTAAAAATTGATTTTAGACTAATGTGGGTTGCTCTACAGGGTAGCAATTGGAAATTTTTTCTCTATCTTTAATAGTTTTCGAGTTGGCAATCGGGTGACCTTAAATTTGGGGGTTAAGGTCAAATTTGAGTGCGGCAATGAATTCCCCACTCCCCTATTACCTATAAACCACACTCATCAGATCTCACCTACCTGGCAGCTTTGAGATATCTGCCATGTTACCAGACTTTTTGGACACCCTGTATATGAGAAAAGGACGAGACCCAAAACCCTGGAATACAATAAAAAATTTTTATTACTACTCTCTGGAATCCACAGGTTATACACTATTAAAACCTCCTGGAAAAACCAGTTACACACTATCAAGTGTCTGGAGCACACCAGCTATGTCACTTAATATCCACTGCACACAGAAGTTTATACTTTAAAATTTCTGATCACACCAGAATTAACAATAATACTGACTGGACTTTGATTGGCGACTGAAGCTGCTGCCATCATTTTGTATACCAGATTTCACACTGTGATTGGTTACTATGGAACGAAGTCACTCTCATGCATAAGCTCCATATTAAATTTCTGGACCACACTAGCATTAATGCTTAATACTCACTGACACTATTAAAAGTTGCAATGACCCTCAGAATTGCATGAGTTCTAAGTAAACCCATCAAGTGCCATACTTAACCCTACAGCGAGGGATTCTAATAACAGAGCTAAGGCTCACATAAGAGTATAAACATGAATGCAAAATACCACCAGGCTACCTCCAAGCAATGTACACAATTAAAAGTGCATTTTCAATCACTCACCAATTTTGTTGCATGACGAATTTCTCAACACAGTAAGTGATGTCATTTTTGATGTAAGAGTAAGCAATACACAAGTAGCACTCTTCCAGAGACAACACAGAAAAGATTTCTCCTTAGGAACATCATCAAGGCGTCATTTGTATACAAAACCTGACAGCCCATGCAAAATCCGAAATATATTCCCTTTTACAAGATTCACACATCATCAGTGGCATGATATTGGATTAGCTTTATTTATAGATATTGTTTAGCCACACTCTCTATGCTGAACTATATCTCCAAGAAGCTCCGTCCTCTCCACACTTAAGATAAGCCTTTTTCAAAATTCTATATTTTTTGTTCCTCCCTTAACAAAAGCACACACTTTTTTATCTTAATTGTTGGAAAGAATGAACAAAGTTACATAAATCTACAACAAAGACTTGTTAAACATAACCGCAACTTAAACAGAATTTGAAAAAATTAATCTGTTTTCAAGTTATTTTACAAACGGCGGACGGTCGGACAGCCTGATAAACGTACAGACAAAGCGTGCATTTTTATAAGTAGCTTTTTGCTAAAGCTCTGAATAAAACATTTCTCAAATGTTGTGCACAATCTGAAAATACCATTAACAAGAATGATTTTACCGCCAAAACGGATAAAAGGAGCACATTTTCATGTTATACATAGATACATAGAATTTACCTACATTTTAAAACACTGTAAAGACGATATATAAAAATGAAAACAAACTGTAAATTACTATTTAAGTAAACTTTCATGAGGAAAAGCAAATAAAAGGCATGTATCATCATACAGAAGACAGCAATTCCAGGATGGCAAGCTACACTGTCCCTGAAATGGTCAACATGATCTTATGTTGTTGATGATTGTTGGTGATCCGTTCATCGGATTTTTGAATTTTTTTTTTGTTCGGAATTCCATGCTGAACAAGTCTTCAGTTGGAATCCTTCGTGTATCTGTTACGGTTTTTAAGGTAGGATTTGAATGTGTCCTAATTTGCATGTTTTGGGATGATGAAAAGTGTACCATGGGATAGGCCATTTACCACTTCCTGTTCATTGGATTCATCAAAATTGACATATCGGCTTCGGTTACAAAAATAAAAGGGGAGCTCATTTTTGTATCCACCACAGTGCGCCAGAACGCTAAAGTTCAGAATTTTATGATTTAAGTACACAAGATCGTGTTAAAAGTAAGTAAAAATTGTATTTCCTTAATATGAATGAAGATATTACTTGCATTTTTTGAAATTTAACTTTAAATTTAATGAGAATCAAATTAATTTATCAGAGAATCAAACCAATACAAATAATAGCGGGATAGAAGTAATTGGTTGTAAAGGGAATAAACATTACAAAGACAACATTATAAGCTTATAACATAAGACTTAAGGCTATCTACATAATGAAAACAAATGAACAAAGAATGTGGATTTGGGCATAAAACGTTGCATTTCGTAAACTAAGGATATTATTCCATACTATGTACACATTAAAGAAATTGTTAATTGTAAAATTTTCAATCATTATTATCGTCCGAATCTGCCCTAGAAGCAACATCCAGTGGTGATAACAACTCCACAACTTCAGACATTAATGATCCTTTGGCATTCTCGGCTGAGATTACACTACCTACACCACAAATACATTAGGCAAAAGAAACTTTGAAGTACAAGAACTTCCGTGGTCGCAAACTGTCGCAGCTAAATTTTCATTATAACATTCTACACACCATATAAAACCTGTGTTATAAAATATAGATCCGGAGTTCGTCGTATTTCAGTTTGTGTTACGTAAACCAAAACATAAAAGCATACAGAAACAGCCCATGTTGTGATGGATTATTAAACGGTTATATGAGCTCGAATATTCCTAAAATGAATACAAAAGCTTTAAAATACATTGAACTCACTAAATGTAGGCCCCTCATAAACTCTATGCCTACGAACGAGTTATATATGACAAAGTGCTGTTGAAAAAGCGGTCTCCTTTATCACAGCGAAGCCTCGTGTCCACTGAGAACGCGTCGTGTTGTTTTTTTCTGGTCTTATTGCTACCATCTATCATCCACCACGTCAAAAATCCGGGCAGCACAGCGAGCAGTCTGTTTTATTTGAACGACGCTTATACAAAGTTTGTATTAATAGTTCAAGCATTCTAAAGCGGCTGAGCATCCTTTTGATGAGGATTATAGTTTAGGGCGACCATCAGTCGCTTTACAGCAGAAAATATCACTAAAGTACAGGATACAATTCTAAAATCGTAGGCGAACCATCGAAAATTTCAAAACTAATCAGCAATCATCTCAGTGGAAGAGCTCATATTAATTCCAGCCGAAGAATACCCAATGAGTCAAGAGCAACGCCAATCTCCATGCTGATTAGCTTTCTTTATATTAAAGAGAATATCTTTGAATAGTTCATCCCTCTTGGTGATACGGTGAATGCAGAGTTCTATTATTAGGTTCTAAAGCAGCTGAGGGAGGACACCATTAGAAAATGTCCAGAGAAGCGGTGCATCTATGGAGCATTTTTGGGAAAATAAAATGTGATGTTTATTTCATTCATCATAGATCTTTTGATTTAGCTCCGTGCGACTTTTCTCTTTTGCAAACTTGTATTTATATTTTTCAAACTTTTACTAAAACGAAACAAAAACCTTAATTTACGTTTGAATCCGAATCCAATAATTCCACCCCCTTCCTCGACGTGATTGTCTCGCGTAACCCACGCTCCGACCGTATTTCCTTCAACATCCACCGCAAACTTACCACCTCCTCCAATCTGATTCACGTCTCCTCCGCCCATCCATCTTCCCACAAGCTGGCCTCCTTCCGTTTCCTCGCCGATCGTGTTCTTAAACCCCTTCGATAGATTCAGCGAGTCCCGCAACATTCACTTTCTCGCCTCTACCAACTGCTCCTCTTGTTCCACTATCTTCAACCTAATGCGCTCCAGAAAGCTCCCCCCCCCCCAAGCTCCCAACTCCTTGGCCTATCCCATTCCTCGGCCTTTTTGCTACCCCCTTTCTAAATTCTTCGCTTTCTTCAACCTACGTGTTTCCTTCAGACCTCCTTCCCATCTTGCAAACACTCCCTTACCACGACCTTTACTTCGTATTAAACACACCCAGACCTATTGCAGTTAATGCGGCAGCTATTGCTCATTTCCAGTTCTCGCATCTTCGCCACTTAATAAAAAAAAAACGTATTGTCTCTTTTATGAAAAGACATAAGAAATCGCAATATTCCACCCTCTTCCTGAACAAGGGATATAACTCTCCAATCGCAACGACATAATGCTTATCATCCACGTCTTCACTGACCTCTTCGAGATTGCTGTTTTAGAAGCAATTGAAATTTTAAGGCCAAAAATGTTTCACTTGACGAACTCATCAGTGCTCTGGTGAGTAGGTAGCATGTCGGACAACCGGAATTCCATGTTTTTTCCAAGAAAGCCTAGATGAAGTGCGACGAATGAGCTTGAATATGTCGTGATGCAACTGTCAGTTTTTCGACTTTGCACCAAACTGCATCACGGAGGCGGCTGAGAACTTGTTAGTAGTATGCCTTTGTAAGTGTTTGACCTTCCGATGCGTATTCATGATGCACAGTGTCACGGCTATCAAAGAAGGCTATTAGCAACATCTTGATTTTGTTCCGCACTTGTCGAGCTTTTTTTCGGTCTTGGGGACTAGGAATGTTTTCATTCTGATGACTGTGCTTTAGTTTCCGGGTCATACCCCAGCACTGATGACTCATCTCCAGTTATCACGATATTCAGAAACTCAGGATCAGTGTTGGCATTGGACAACATGTCCTGACGTCAAGACGGAGTTATTTCTGTTCCTACGTCAGCAGCTTGGGCACAAATTTCGCAGCCACTCTGCGCATCTCCTAGTCGTCCCGTAAAATTGCATGTGCGGAATCCTTGCTAATCCCTATCTCGTCAGCAATTTCCCATACTGTCAAACGACGATCTACAATTATCAAGTTATGCACCTTCTCAATGACAGCTGCTCTGCCAGCTGATTGTGGCCTCCAAAAACGCTGGCCATTCTCCACAGATAAACGGTCATTTCTGAATCGGTTGAACCACTTCTTTATTTGGGTTTCCCTCAATAATCTTCCTAATTGTTTCGGCTTGGGAATCACCAAGCTTCTGACAAAACTTGATCCCGTATCTCTGCTCTACGCGTTCCATCATGTTGACCAAAACGAAAATTCGACGAACATGTAATAGATCATCTCGCACAATGGCTACCTCACAGCAACTGACGCGCTCAGCGAAGGCACAAAAATTCACAAATGCGCATGAAGGTATCTCATTCGACCGTGGAAAAATCAAAATCGGATACTTTTTAGACAGGCCCCGTATAATAATAAAAACGAAATCCTTCATGGAAACAAAGTACAAATTTGTCCATCTAATTTGTTAATGAGAGCAATTGTCACGCTTAGGATTGCTTCCTGTGAGTTTTAATTGGCATGTAAACCTTTCGGTTCAGCCATTTGTAATTGGTAAATCAAGACACGGCATAGCAAATGTATTAATTTATAAAAAGAATTATATGTAGTTTCTCATTTCCTTGAACTAGCTTCCAACTTCTTAGTGCCGATCCGCCATTGGTGACAGGGTCAAGGATGGTAAATGATGTTGTATAAATAAACAGTTATAGACAGCTAATTAGTATCTAATTAACGGAAATGTGATATTTCGGTTAAAATCTCTGCCAACGTCTTCATAGAAACGCTCCAACAGTGTCTAGGGTTACAATGTCTATTGAATATTACAGCTTCATTTTCCTTAAGGGCTAACATTACAACAACTTCAAGGGTTAACATTTGTATTGATGACGAAGAGAAGCAAGCTGTCATCGATTGGTTGGCCAACATCTTGCTTCTTTCTTGGAAGCCGCCATCTGCGCCATTTTTTCGACAGATGGGTTCGATGTCTTAATGTATTTTGGGAATTTTATTTGAATAAATTCGTTCAATAAGTTGTCTCATAATTCATACGTCTTATAAATTGAAGATAAACGTGTTATATTAAAAAAGTTTGTACTCGACCATAATAAAAAAGAGAGCATTGGCTTTATTTCTAAATAAGGTTGGTCAAAATTACAGCCTAAGGCTAAGATGTCGATTGCATTTGTTTTTGCTTGCATTACATAAACAAACAAACAAAACAGAACGAAACCAATTATTTGAGGATAATGATCCTTAATTCCTGCAATTCACGTTTAAAAATTTAGGACTAAGTCCGAAATAACAGATTATTTTCTCTTAATAAAATAAACTTTAGAAAATAAGTTTACATTTTCTGCTGCCTAAAAACTGTTAAACAAATCAGATATATCGACATTAAAAATTATTTAAATTTTAGAAGATTCTGAGACAGCATTTTCTAATTTCATTTTGACGCCCCCCTCTCCCATATAGATAATTCTACAAGATTGTGAGCATCACATCATCGAAGCTCTCAAAAAAATATTTAAAAAACAATAACAAAAAAGTTTATTTGTATATTGAATTTGGCATACGGAAGAAAGAAAAGCTAACAAGAATTTCTAAACTCTTTATCTGTTGTGTAACAATAACAACAAACGGTTGAGCGATTGATCGATCCATCGATTTATTGATCAACCTAAATAAAACGACTCATCGGATACAAACAGATCAACAGCTCAATCAACAGTCGAATGACAATGGCCAAACCCATCATTATTGGATTGAGAATGAGAATCCAACGAATATCGCTTATAAAGTTTTCTGCCAATAATATTTGTTATTATTATATGTTTTTTCAAACAATAATAACATATCTATAATAATTATGATTCCAGTTTATAAATACAGTTTTTTTTTCCTATTTTTAATCTTTAAAATGAGCTCAGAATATTTCATATCTTAAAAGGAGTTTTGAAATACTTGTTAAAGAAATCTTTTTTTAAACAGAATAGCTCCGACTATAAATTCTTTTATTGTTATTTCACTCTGTCATTTAATGTACTCCTAGTGAGTCTGGTCGTTACAATGGAAAAAGGTTGTATTTATTTGCGGAGTATGTAGTAATCGTCAATATACTGTTTAAGACTAAGTGAATACATCACCTCATTCTTGCTATAATCTTATTTTTAATCTTGCAATAATCTTAAAATTATCCTTGTCAATTCTGAATAAATATTACTTAGTTACCGTACTTACTATTCGTATGGCGAAAATTTCTTTGACCTCCCCTTACAAATTATTATTTAATTTGTATTGCGTTTTTTTTTTTTTTTGAAAGTGCACCAATCTTCCTTTTGTCACGTGTTATTTCAAAATCTAAGCTATTTCATTATTAGAAACAATTCTTTCATTATGCATAAGAATTTTTTAAGGTTTTCACACATCAGTTATTTTTTTTCCACAGAGACATGGATATAAACCTTAACAAGAAATTAAGCCTCCCGAGGAAGGTATAGGAAAGTAGCGGAAGCCCTGAGTTCATCTATTTTTTATTCCTTCATCTGCACCTTTTAACCCCCATTTTTTTAAATCAAAAACTGATTTTCTCGAACCTTGCATTTAGAAAATATAAAAGAACCCTATCTTCTTTCCTTTCTCATCATTTTTGATCGAATGATATATCGCACCCTATATGTTGCCATAAAGTTCTAAAGACCAAGTGATTGCTACCCTCACAATTTCGACCCTATTGGGACGATTCGGCCCAAACTTTACAGCGATGTTCATCTTGCTTAGAGGAACCTGCATATCGAATTTCACTCATTTATATACATAAATACGCGTAGACCTTTTGGTCCCCTCTAACTTCCGCCCCCGAAACTCCGATCCCAGTGGGTCAATCAAAACCAAACTAAATAGTGAAGGTGCACATGCCCATAGTAAGCTACGTTTCAAATTTCAAAAAATGCGGAAATTATGAAGGGGACGGACGGACGGACGAACAGACAGACAGATGGACATTGTGAAAACAATAAGTAGCTTCATTCTTCCGCTACTTAATAAACAGAGAAAGAAGTAGAAATTACAGTTTTCATTTGATAAATACAATTTCAATTTGCTGGCAAAATACGAAGCTAAATCATAAGTGAAGAGCGGTCAAATGAAGATTTAAAAGATTTAGCTTTTCCCAACAAGTCCTTTCCTGTTTTTTCCAGAACATATCAGCTCTCTCATTCAAATCTTTTTCGGCACTTGCATAGTAGATCTTAAAGTTCCTTTTATATTCCTTTGTAAACGCCGCTTTTGCAAGTTTAAACTGATCGTAAGCTTATAATAATAACAAGAAATTAGAACTCGAAGAACCTTTGAGATAAACTTTTTCCAAGAAATTAGATAGAACTCTTATACTGCATATTGAAAGAAGTTATAACTTGGGAAATTACTATTGAGTTTTTATTCGCGTTAATGATTTAATTATCTTGTTGATTGTTTTGGGAAATCAGATAATAAAAAAAGAAATAACACATATTCAGAATTTTTACTAAAGTTTTTCTTTTCTTTTCTGACGACTGTGGGTGATAAAGACAGAAAAACCTATTTCATTTATGAGGGAAAATAGAAGAAAACAAGAATTAGCAGACGCCGCCAGAGTAAGAGAGTGTTTAAAGAGATTATAAAAGGGATTTTTGGACATTAAATACATAAATGCTTAGATGAAATTCATGAACCTTGGATTTAAGAATGTTTAAAGCGATATATGTTAGTAGTTATTTAACCATGTTCAAGCAAAAGAGATGTTAACTTGAACAAGAAGTCAATCCTCCCGAGGAAGGTATAGGAAAGTAGCGGAAGCACTGAGATCATCTATTTTTACCCTTTTATCTCACTTTTAACCCCCCCTCCCCAATTTTTTAAATCGAAAAATCGATTTTCTCGAACATAGTATTTAGAAAGTGTAAAAGGTCTCTATCTTCTTTCGTTTCTCATCATTTCCGATCGTATGATATATGACATGCCATATATTGCCGTAGTTCTAAAGACCCAGTAACTGCCACCCCCACAATTCGGACCCCATTGGGACAATTTGACCCAAACTTCATAGTAATGTTGATCTTGCTTAGAGGAATCTGCATACCGAATTTCACTCCTTTATATGCATAAATACGCGAAGACCTTTTGGTCCCCTCTAATTTCCGCCCCTGAAACTCGGACCCCAGTGGGCCAATCAAAACCAAACTAAATAGTGGTGTATATGCTCATAGTAAGCTACATTTCGAATTTCAACCTTCTACTTCAAAAAATGCGCAAAATATGAAGGGGACGGACGGACGGACAGACAGACGGACAATGTGAAAACAATAAGTAGCTCCATTCTTCCGCTACTTAATAATAGCTGTATCTAGAGCCGAAATCTTCGCGCTTTGAAGCAAATAGAAGAGTCCGAGTTGACTGTAATAACATAATTCGCGTTACTTTTTCTGTTGCTAAATATGCGCCTATTACTGAGACATGTAATATGGTCTGGCAACCATCTGTAGCTTTTCGTCGTAGCTAATTTAAAAAATTTTTATCGAGCGTTCAGAAATACATCCACTCTGCTCATTTTATTGTTTCTTAGTATAAAACGACTCCTTCCGAAAAACAATCGCAGATATGCAAAGTTTATCCTCCCACCATTGTTAAAATGTCGTTGAATAATAAAGTTTTATCGTTTCTTTACATTGTGTCTCTTAAATGGAATCAGCTTCTTCAACAGATTAGAATTTCTATTATTATTTGTAATCAACATAATTATATCAATAATTTGAGTAAAAGGAATATATTTTAATAAAAAGTTATGTCAATATTTTTCCTTTATAATTAATAGAAAAGATAAAATTAAAAAATATATAATTTGGACTATAATTGGTTAACTATATTATATTTTATTTAAATTAAATAAATTTAATTTTATTTTGTTTTATCTTCTCTATAATTTTTAAAGGAAAAATATCAACATTATATTTATAATTATACCAAACCTGAAATTTGGGAGTTACATTGTTATTCAACATGTGATACAATAACATGCCTTGGGTATAATTTTGAATAGGAATAGGATTTCTTTAACATTTATCGCATCTAAGATGCAAAAATTTTTAAATAAAACAAAATAAAATGAAATTAAATCGCAATTGAGAATATCGCAGTTTAAAAATTATTTAAAAATTTTTACTTTTCTATAAGGAACACAGATACTTCTGCCCTGCAGCGACATTAATAGAGTACTTTACAATAGAATAATTATTTAAGAATCTGAATACCTTATAATTATTATTCCTGATTTTCCAAATATAGTGTTCACCTTTATACAAGGCGGTCATTATTAAAAAGGATGCGTTTAGATTTCACTAACAAAAAAAATCCAATGAGCTAACTCAATCAAATTTCGTTTGCGTACTGTTGAGGCCACGTTGTATTGATTTCTAAAGAAATGCAATACAAATAGTCCAGAGGGAAAACGTGCTGCTGCAATCGCATAAATATGCATACCCTAACTCTAAAAACCGCGAGATTAGGCAAATCTCAGTAAGCTGTCTGATAAACTGATTTGCTATGTCAACCTTAAGCGATCGTGCTTTGCTTGTGAAACTTTATTATTAAAAACGTGGCAATATTATTCTACTCTTCGAAAATCCGGAGATTGAAGGATTTAAGGAAAGTCCAATGGCCATGATTCAGGAAACATGATTTCACGATTCGAAAATACCAGGACGAAAATGGAAGTCAATAGAGTAACAACTTGAGCTGAGATGAGTAATAGTGAAAGAAGAGACAAGTAATATGCACACATACACATCCAGTAGTGATCCTACAATATTAGGCAAATGTGTGAAATATTATTTTAAAATGTTGGATTTTTTCCTCAACAAGATCAGCCTTTTCTACAGTTGCTTCAAGGCGATGCGGAAACTCGTCTGCTGTCCCTAGCGCGAATGGAAATGGGCGATGGATGATGGCTTTGGGACATTTTGATAAATCACCCACGGACAATTCTGGAACTGTCATATAACTATCACTCCCAAAAAACACGATCAACTTGTATGGATGGGGCTAATAGCCAACGATCGAAAGGTAATCGTGCTGTAATTCTAATTCAAGTTACCTTCTAAAGACATTAACGAACCTAATCCATGTAACGGAAACTTCCCCAAACTGTAACTCTATCCCCAATCAGCCTGCGGTTGTTTACACTCAGTCATGGGATAGCAATGGACTATTTTTCAAGTGGCAGTAGCATCATGTGCAAACAGTATAAATATGCAAATCAGTGTCAGTAGGTTTAGTTACACTGTCATGAGAAAGGGGTGAGATGTTCAGTGTGACAATGGCTACACGACGAGAGCTATCCGAGTTCGAACGTGGCCTGGTAAGTGGAGCTATCGGAGCAGGCTCAAGAATTCAACATCCCACGGTCCACCGCTAAAAGGCAACTGACATCACGCCAGATGACATCAGATTTTAACCAGAGCTGTATCAAACTGTGTAACGAAATCTGATGTCCATGGGATATGGAAGCAGAAGACCCACGAGGGTGCCCTTGCTAACAATAAGACATCGTCAGCAACGTCTCTCCTGGGCCCATACACATCGACTGGACACTTGACAACTGGAAACGTGTGACCTGATCTGATTAGTCTCGATTCCAGCTGATACGAATTGATGGTAGGGCTCGTGTGTGGCGCAGACCCCATGAAGCCATGGACCCAAGTTGTCAAGCATGCACTGTGCAAGCCGGTGGTGGCTCCGTAATGGTGAGGGGTGTTTTTTCGTGGCATGGCTTGGGTCCTTTAATTAAGGTAGACTGTTCACTGACTGGCCAGCGCTATGTCTAGCTGCTTGCTGACCATCTGCAGCCCTTCATGGACTTCACTTACCCTGGCAACGATGGGATTTTCCAGGACGATAATGCAGCATGCCATCGGGCCATGATTTTCGCGATTGGTTTGAGGAGCATTCGGGATAAATCCAGCGCATGATATGGCCACCCCGATCACCAGATATGAATCCAATTGAACACATTTGGGATGTGCTCGAGAGGGCCATTCGTTCACGGGCTCCTGCACCTCAAACAACCGTGCAATTGTGGGAAGCTCTCCAGTGGGAATGGTTGGCAATGTCTTGGCGATGTCTTCCAACGACTTGTGGAATCAATGCCACGTCGCACTGTGGCACTTCGCTGGGTTAGAGGAGGTCCCACACGTTATTAGGTGCTATCCCATCACTTTTGGTATGTGAGTGTATTTGCTAAGGTTTCACGCTGGATATATCACAGTCCGTCCATTCAGTTATTCATTGGAGAAGGATATCCACGTCATTCGTTCAAGGCGTTTTAGCAGTGAACAGGCGTCAACATGGCACCACGCTTCTGTTTCGGAATCCACTGTGCATTAAGGGATGCTGTTTTTGTTAACCCCATTATTCATTTCGACAGTCGCGCTCTACTGTTTTAGTCGACGTTCATCTCTGGGATCAATGACACACACGATGGTCTTTACAATCCGCACATTGGAAAGTCACATCTGTTTCATTTGTCCTCTATTCGCAGTCATCAGGCTTGGGAAAAACCATATATCAGTGATGTCAATAGAAAGCGACGACTTAAATGGGCTAAAGATCATCTGGATAAATATGATAAATTTTAGAAACGCATTATTTGGTCAGACGAAAGCAAATTTAATTTTTCTGGGTCTAATGGATGCTCCACAGTATGGAGAAAGTCAGGAGAAGCCCTCAATCTAAAATGCAAAAAGCCCACGGTAAAACATGCTGGAGGAAATGTGATTGTATGGGGCTGCATTGCGGCGAGTGGTGCTGGACAGTTAGGTTTCATTCATACAAAAATGGACCAGCATCCATTCTAGATGAAAATTTCTCATATCAGCTCAAAAATTGGGCTTAAGGCTATGGTTTGTGTTCCCACAAGACCGTGATCCCAAGCACACAATAAATCTGTAACAGAATTTCTTCAGCAGAAAAAAAATTATGGTGCTTGATTGGGCTTCTCAGACACTTGATCTCATCCCAATTGAACATCTATGGTCCATCATGGAAAGAAAGATGAAAAATCGTCGCCCTAAATCAAAATAGGAGCTCAAGGAGCTTTTGACCAAGTTCTGGGAAGAAATTGAATCTGAAACAAAGAAATTAATTGCTTCTCTGCACAAGCGCTGTTTGGTAGTGATAAGGGCCAAGGGAGGTCCAACAAAGTATTAAATTTTGTGCAAACAGTTTAATAACTAACGTTGGGCAAAAATATTAATTCAATGACAATAGTCCTCTCCAAAAAATCAAATTTCCAAATCAAATTGATGTTGGGTTTCCAAATTTTTAGATTTTAAGATTAAAAGAAATTTAAATTTGATTTGTTGTAGAGGATTATTGTCATTTGTGCAAACGGCATTTTTTTACTTGGAAAGTTCAAGTGGATGGTTAATTTTTTGTGTTAAAATTTACATGACTTTTGTTTTTTTTTAATTTTCAGGGAAAGTTTGTTTATATTTTTTAAATTAGTTATTATTTATGTTTGTTCCTCATATATTGGAGAACTAATTCTTGTTAATTAAAACAATATGATGATGTCTTTAAACATTTTTCCCCGCTTTGCTTTCAGAACAATGGAATGGACGGATTTTTTTTGCTCAATTTATAGTAAGGAATACATCAAACAAGTCGTAACGACGAGCCATGAACGGATATAATGCTATTCAGTACTATTTACGCCTATCCATAAATATATTCGAATATTGTCGAAACTGGTTCACTGGCACGTGTTCTAAGGTCTCCATCATAACCCCCTTATGATAACCCTTTAGAAATTTTCAATGCTACTCGTAAGATATGGCATGTAATAATCAAAAAACTCGTAATAACGTGTCATGAATGAATATACAGGGTGTTTCTATAGGTAGTTACACAGTTAGAGGACACTGAAACAGCTTTTACCATAGCATGAGAGGTCGGAACCGTACCATTGTCCGGCCACGAGGAAGAGAAGTAATCACACTGGTAATTGTGATAATGAATGCACATGACTAAAAAATGTGCATGCATTAAAAATTCCTGATAAAAGCGATATTCACACAACGTTAATTGCAATCATTAACAAAAGTTGCAATCTTCTGATGTGTATATCTCCGTGATCAAGTGTATAGTGAAACTCCACCTATCCTCTCCCTAACTGCGATTGGTCGAAGCCTAATCACAACGCGACATCGTACTGCAAGCGCTATGAGAAGTTAGTTCTTTTGTTTTCTGTATAAAGCAATTCAATTCTTAAATTTTTTAATGATTCCAACATGATGGGGCGCTCGCATACTTCACCCGTGTTGTGCGTGACCATCTTAATGACACATTCGGTAATTGTTGGATGAGTAGAGGTGGACCAGTTACATGGTCTCCCAGGTCACCGAATCTTATTCCCCTTGACTTCTTCTTGTGGGGTCACATGAAGGCAATCGTCTACGCACACCTGTCACTACCATTGAAGAGGTGATTGCCCGCATTGCAGTCGCCAGTGAAGAAGTTCGTGAAATGCCAGGACTTTTTGGCAACATATGGGAGTCAATGTAGCGACGATGCAATGCATGTATCGAAATGGCTGGTGGACACCTTGCCTGCTTGTTTAAAACAATAAAACTAGTTTTAAAATTTGCATTTGTCATTCCACAGCGCCACATTTTTACCTGGTCGTCTGAACAACCTACATTTCAATTTGCATCACAATCGGTTCATTAGATTGGGCTCTAGAGGGCTCTGACTAGGCGAACTTATTTTATAATCACCCTGTATATTCAGTGGTATACCTGTTCTAATGCTTTCAAAACAATTAAAAATTTTGGAAATATGTTTCAAATGGTTTACGTGATGGCGAATAATTTAGCCTTTCGGTATTTGGTTCTCATTCTTTAAAAGTTTATTTAGTAAATTTTCCAGGTGTGGATCGCGGACGATTGACTTTCCAAATGTACGAGACATAGTAATGGAAAAAGAGGAGCCAATTGGAATAAGCATGGGCAAACTGGAAAAATCATATTCAACAAAAACGAATTTCAGTTAGCGTCTCATAAATTCCTGGAAATTAATGATGTTCATTCCTTTTGCTATGATAGCATGAGGGTCACAACAAGGATTTGTGAGATGTGGTTGGTTTAGAGCAGGGTTTCTCAACCGTTGGATCGAGCCTAAATTTTTATGGGTCACGAAATGATGGAAAAATTATACAGGGTGAATACAAAAGTCTGAACCCCCTTTTTATTTTTTGAACCGAAGCAGATATGTCAATTTTGATGAATCCAATGAATAGGAAGTTGTGGGTGGCCTATCCCATGGTGCACTTTTCATCATTCCAAATATGCAAATTAGGACACATTCAAAATTTATCTCAAAAAACGTAAGGGATAAAGAAAAAAACCCAATTGCAAACTTGTTCAGCATAAAAAAACAAAACAAAACAAAAAAAATATCATCCAAATCGGACCAACCAATCGCCCACAATCACGTGGTGAACTGTTTGTAGCTTACAAACAGTCACCCTGCACAAGGAAAATTGAATGTAAAGCATGCAAATCAAAAAATTAACAGAAATTACCATACTCACATTCACTTTCATGCGGAAAAGCAAATAAAAGGCATGTTTCAGCACACAGAAGACAGAACAATTCCAGAATGGCAAGCTACACTGTTCCGGAAATGGTCAACATGATCTTCTGCTTCGGAGAGGCAAGGAGAAACCTACATGCTGCAGTTAGGTTGTATCGAGACAGATACCCTAACGAACGCCATCCATCTCGTCAAACAATGCGTCACATTATTCAAAGATTCGAGGCAGAACGAGGACGACCAAGGGCACAAGGCAACGAGGATACAACAACACTAGTTCTGGCTGCAGTTGCTGAAATTGCTGTGCCACCAGAGAACTGTTCTCAACATTCTACACGCACATCATTTTCACCCATACCATATTCATTGTCACCAGGAGTTACTGCCATTGGATTATGTTGCTAGGGCCGCCTTCTGCAACTGGTTACTTACCTGCCTGGATGACAATCCAAACTTCATTCATGAGGTGTTGTGGACAGATGACGCTCAGTTCACCAGGAATGGAGTTATCAACAAGCACAACCATCATCATTGGGCAGACGAAAACCCACGATGTCTGCGAGAAGCAAATCATCAAGTGAACTGGAGTATCAATGTGTGGTGTGGATGTACAATGACACTGTGGTTGGACCGTATTTATACGATGGAACACGGACTGCAGAACGCTATCGGGCTGAAATTCTCAACGTGGTAGTCACAGACTTCATTGACAATTTGCCACTGGCCTCGTATCAGCGTACGTGGTTTCAGCTTGATGGAATTCCTCCACATTACGGGTTGGTCGTTCGCGAGCGTCTAAGTGAGATGTTTGGACAACAATGGGATTGGCCGAGGAGGACCAGTTCGTTGGCCACCCCGCTCCCCTGATTTTACACCACTTGACTTTTTCTTGTGGGGATACCTGAAGGACAAGGTTTATGTTACGCAGCCCGCCTCACTGGAGGATCTGGTTCAACGAATCCAGGAAGCGTGCCGAGGAGTGACACCAGCCATGCTTGCCGATGTTTTGGCGTCAGTTAGGTTCCGTGCCCAATTGTGTTATGGTGCCCACGGTCGTCACATCGAGCATTTTGTTGATTAACCTTTTTTTTTAAACTGTTTGAAGTAACTTGTTTGTGCAGTGTGACTGTTTGTAAGCTACAAACAGTTCACAACGTGATTGTGGGTGATTGGTTGGTCCGATTTGGATGATTTTTTTTTGTTTCGTTTGTTTTTTTATGCTGAATAAGTTTGCAATTGGGTTTATTTCTCTATCCCTTACGGTTTTTGAGATAAATTTTGAATGTGTCCTAATTTGCATATTTGGGATGATGAAAAGTGCACCATGGGATAGGCCACCCACAACTACCTATTCATTGGATTCATCAAAATTGACATATCTGCTTCGGTTCAAAAAATAAAAAGGGGGTTCAGACTTTTGTATTCACTCTGTATAAACACTAAAAAAATCCAAATAGCAGGGAGGTATCCAAATCAGACCCAATTTTAAGATAAACAAATTTGTGGGTTGCAATGTAAAAAAAAAAGAAACGCTGTTCTAGAGGATGTAATACAAATCGTTTATCTTAATAAAATAAAAGACGAATATCCCTTTTATCAGAGTAATAAAAATGATAAAACATATTATGAAAAGTTCTCGAATAAAAATTTAAAAACATCGCGCGTTGAGTTGAGGGTAAAAAGCAAAATACCCAGAACGCGTATGAGTAGTTCGCGATATATTCACAACACGTTGAGGGTATCTTATTGAGAATTCCTATAATACGTTGCTGGAATATTTTCCGACGTCCAGTGGCTGCAATAAATCCCCAGAATGCTTCTCCATATACCGTAGTGATTAAAAAAATTCGGGTAATTCACAAATTTAGCGCTTACGAGTAAAATATACACAGAACGTGACAAGAGTCTTACGACAGCAGTTTGCAAAGTTAATAGATGTATAGTAAATAGCCCAACAGAACAATGATGTCATGGAAATTCACAGACTTGTTTCACTTGGGATCCAACAGCTTTCAGCGGCAGACTATTCGACAATTTTATCAAAAGTAAACTACGGTACTTCTCTTCACCGAAAAAGAGCACCAACAAAAACATAGGCGGCCAAATGCGATATAATAGTCATTCGGTATAGACATATGGTGTTTTAGACATTAATAAGGGAAAATTTCGTTATCTTTAATGCCTTTAAGGGGTTAAAGCCATCATTTGACAGATTCAAAATTGGCTTACGCCTGAATTTTCAATAGGATTATCGTTTTGCGCAGAACCGACTAATTAAGCCAATGACTTGCGCTCATTACGTGGACAAGTTTGACGCATTTAAATTAGATTTTGAGAAACATAGAGCGCGTATTAATTTAGAAGAAACAAGCATTTTAAATTAAAATTTATTTGTATTCATTCCTGAATGATACTTGATAAATTGTCCATTACGAATAGAAACCACTAAAGCAAAATGCTATGGCGTATCCTAGCTGGCCCTTGTAAATTCGGGTCCAGCTTTTTTGTTCGAAAAGTGTATGGTGTTTTTTATAAACTGCTAAAAGTGTTTGAAAAAGTGAATAGCTCCAGGGGCTGATTCATGTATGGAAGAGCTTTAGAAATCGACTAATTTTTTTGCAAAAATTTTAAAGTTTAAATTTTTCAGAGTAAATTTTTGTAATTACTTAAATAAAATAATCAAAATTTGACTATTTTAAATGCGAAGATATTATTATTAATATTATTATTATTAGTATTTTACGTCGAATAGACGAGAACCTATTCTCAATTCTCAAACAGAACTCAACAACGACAGTGACATGAACTAAATTAATTGCAAGGTTTTCCTCTCCTTTCCTTTCCTTGGTTTTATGCCAGCTTTAAAGGGCTGTGAGGAAGGTGAAAGACACTAAAAACAAACAAACAAAAAAAAAACTGATCTTTTTTATTTCTTTGTTTTTTCTTTCTTGCCGCTAGCAATGCAATGGACCAGAGGGATGGAGTCTGATTCGGGAGTCGGAGATGAAGTTGAAGTAGATACTTATTCATTATTATATAATTTAGAAAAATGTCGTAAGGCATAGTTATAGCAGATGGTTTTACTCGGAAAATAATCTGAAACTTATCCGAAAGTAATATTTTAACCTTTCATATTCTAACCTTATAGCAGTCGTAGTCGAAGTTGAAACTAAAGGTGTCTGAAGTAGGACAGTTTTTAATTTCCGGAATCGGAGTTGCAGCCAGAAATTTTATTTTGTTTCTGATTCCACAATTTTGGCTTAAACTCATTGGTAACGATAACTGTAAGGTGCCCCTTCAGTAATGCTTTAATATACTTCTGATTTTAAACTAATGTTTCAGGATTCCGCAAAAGGTTCTCCTAGTTTAGATTATTTTTTTAATTTAATGAAATAATTAAATTTATTTTGTTATAAACCATTTCCTTGACATTCTAACTTACTAATTGACATTCTAATTTAATGTTATGGATTTTTTTTCTATTTTCTCAAAAAGCATAATCATTATCGAGACATATGATTGCATGAAATTAAAAAGCATTTTCAAATGAAAGTGATTCGGGCTGTAGCGCGCGAGCACGTGAGTGCGCAGACACGAGGCAAACGGGTGATTGTTGACGTATCGTCTGCTTGTTCTGATAAGCACTGCTGTGGGAAGTTACGTTAAGCTTATGCTCGTATTTCGTTTGTGACCTTCCTATTAAATTTCCGTCCAAAACTGACCAACAAGCGGTGATAATGTTTCTGACAGCTGAGGACATTCCACCAGCTGGCATTCATGCTCGGATGTTGAATGTTTATAGAGAAGCATGTGTCTCGAAAGAAACCGTGGTGCGTTGGGCCAAAATGTTCCATGATGGTCGTATGGAAACGGCTGATAAATCACGTCCGGGCCAAGCAAACGTGGTCATCACCGGTCAATTGAAGACAGACATGGATAAGTCAATTCGTGAGAACAGGCGGATCAGGATACGGTCACTTGCGAAGGTTCACAACGTCAGTATTAGTTCCGCATATGCTGTAGTGAAAAGCCTGGGATATGGCAAGCTCTGCTGTCAGTGGGTACCCCGAATGCTCACGGAAGAGCACAAAGGGCTGCGTTTCGGATCATCTGGAACGTTACAGTAGTGAGGGTGAAGCGTTTTTGAAGAAGATTATCGCGGTAGATGACGCAT
This sequence comes from Rhysida immarginata, assembly GCA_023313115.1. NCBI lineage: Eukaryota > Metazoa > Arthropoda > Chilopoda > Scolopendromorpha > Scolopendridae > Rhysida > Rhysida immarginata. The sequence goes on from JAHWFO010017185.1 coordinate 991,925, forward strand.
GGTGCCATTATTGGGAACCCTCCGGGAAGGTTAACACAATGCAGTGGAAGCATCCATCGTCACCACGGCCCATAAAACTCAAGTCGCAAAGTTCGGCCGGGAAGGTTATGCTTACGTGTTTCTTTGATTCCGACGGTCCTCTGCTTTTGGAGTTTATGGAACACAAAACCGTATTAATGCTATCGCATACGCCAAGACACTACAGAACTTGCGTCAAGCTGTGAAAAACGAGCGTCCTGGTAAGCTCAGTTATGGGGTGATCCTCCTCCAGGACAATGCTAGGCCTCATGTTGCGAGACTGGTGCAGGAAGCAATAACCAAAATGCGGTGGGAAGCTCTGCCACACACTGCTTATAGCCCGGACCTCTTACCATGTGATTTTCTTGTGTTTGGTCCATTAAAGAAGGCACTGAAATGTCGACGATTCGCCAATGATGAGGAGGTTAAGGACGCTGTTCGGGCATGGTTCAGAGAGCAGCAGAAAACAGACTTTTTGCGGACGATATTAGCCGATTGATGCCCTAGTAGGAGTCCTGTACTGCGCGTCTATAATAGTGACTATAAGATGTTCTTCTTTCATATAAACAAAGATAAATATTAATACTTTCATTTAATCCGTCTCAGTGCCCTTTGAATCACTTTCATTTGAACATGTCTTATATTATACACAGGGTGCTCTGTTCTTGACGTTTAACAAAGTTTCGTGCAAAATGTGCAATATGACAAATGTTTTTCGAGCTAACGAAGAGAAAGGACTATTTGCTAAGAAATGTTGCGCCCATGTTAGTCTAAATTGAATTAAATATGGAATTTGAAACTTCTTTTAGAATTTAAGATCCAAAATTTGAAATTCAATGTAAACTGAAGTGAAGAAAGTTGTATATAATACAGACAGAAAGAAGCCGGCAAGAAGCAGCATACGTTAGTAAAAATAGTAAAGACAGATGTCCTCCCCCCCCCCCGTCCCCCAAAAAAAAAGATATTGATTTTTTTTCCATGTACTTAAATTCACTATAAAAGTGAATCACCTAGCTTCTAGCTTAGAATACATAATGTAGAATGTTATGAATTTTTCTTTTTTTAAAATTTATTCATAGTTTGCAAAACTAGAAACGCAAAACTTTTCGAGGCATTTTCAGTAACTTAATCCTGCTATGGTTGAGCGTTGCCGTGATCATAATATTTTTTCCATGTTTTTTAAGTTTTATAAAAATAAATATAATTTAGAATTTATAATCAAACCAATAATTCAGGGGTCTTCAAGTCTACAGCCGGACTGGAAAAAGTATTTTTAATCAAACTGATATCCACCTTTGCTCTTTTAGAAAGGGATGGGGGATTCTTTTAGAAACGCCTTTGCAAAAGGGGGGGGGGCGGCCGGATTCTTTTAGAAAAGCCACATTCTACGGGCTGCCATTGACTGGAAAAATGCGGCTTTTTTGTCTAAAATTGTTTTGAGACTACAAAACTGAATAATTGGTTTATTATTAACGTCGTTTAGGCGTGTTTCTATGTATTTGTTAATGAAAAAAAAATTCTGATCATGCGTGTAGGTGTTATAAAGTACTATCAATATTTTCGCCATTATGGGTAGGTTGATTCGATTTATTTATGAAGGTTTATGGCACAACGATATTATTAATTCATAACTATCTTAATAATGCACGAAATACAGTTGCTCTCTGTCAATACAGTATACAGGGTGTCCAAAAAGTCTGGTAACATGGCAGATATCCCAAAGCTGCCAGATAGGCGAGATCTGAAGAGTGTGGTTTGTAGGTAATAGGGGGGGTGGGGAATTCATTGCCGCACTCAAGTTTGAACTTGACCCCCAAATTTAAGGTCACCCATTTGCTAACTCGAAAACTATTAAAGATAGAGAAAAAATTTTAGAGATAGAAAGAGCAATATTAGTCTAAAAACAATTTTTAATCACACCCTTCCCCTTGAAAGATTTTGAGAAACTGGGCGAGAAAGAGTCGCTCAAGGTCAGGTTGAGCTGGCCAGTTTGGCTGAGGTTTCTAACACATTTGAATTGCAGTGAAGCACACGTTCGGAAGGGGAAGGGGAAGGGGAAGCACTTATGAGTGACTCTTTCTCGTCCATTTTCTGAAAATCTTTCAAGCGGAAGAGTGTGATTTAAAATTGTTTTTCAGACTAATGTGGGGTTGCTCTACAGGGTAGCAATTGGAATTTTTTCTCTATCTTTAATATTTTTCGATTTAGCAAATGGATGACCTTAATTTTGGGAGTCAAGGTCAAATTTGAGTGCGGCAATGAATTCCCCACCCCCCTAATTACCTATAAACCACACTCATCAGATCTCGCCTGCCTGGCAGCTTTGAAATATCTGCCATGTTACCAGACTTTTTGGACACCCTGTATAATGGATTCAATATAGAATTCGAAGCTCCTTTTAGTCTTCAAGCTCCTAAATTTCACATGGCTGCTAGGAGTTTTCATTGCTTGTCAGCCTTAACAATCGGGAAACAAATATCATTGCACACTCTTCCTCTCCTACATATTCAAATTTAGCTGCAGATTAATTGATTTTTAAAGACAATGAAGTAAATTTTTTCCATTTAATTTTATTGAACTTGGCGATATTTAACGAAATTTATGCACACTGAATTGGAAGACGATCAGATCAGTTAGACGTGAGTGAAGAATACGGATGGATACACGAACTTATGGGCGCTAACAGTTAGTGAAGTCCTCCTAAAAAACGTACACATTTTAACGAAAACAAAATTTTTCAGTCGCTTTTATCCAACTACAATATGAAATATTTACTGTCCATCTTAACGTAAATTTATTATGATAATATGATTATAATTTTATATATTAACAATCCTAAACGTAGTATGCATGGTTATTCGCGAAAAAGTTTTTGAAATATTTTCTTTATTCCGGATTAAATTCTATTTGAGAAAATGATTTTACACCCTTTTAGATTCTTATAGAAAATCATGAGTTTTAAAAGACATTAAAATTCTCATTAATCAACAATTAAATTTTGCAGAACATGTTTTATTCAGAATAACAAAGAATTGACGAGCAAAAATTCGGAATAATTTTGTGAAATTGAACAATCTGCTGAAGGATGAATACCAACGTGACGGCGGAATAAGAAGAAGGCCTCGTCACTCACAGAAACACAGATACTGAGCATCTTGAAGCCTAATGTCGAGGAGATTCGTATGCGCAAACCTCCATAAAAGTGAAATGACATATTGTCAAGCGCAACATGCAAGTTTCAGTAGTGAAGCCATAAAAGGCTATAAACGCAGAGTTCCACAAGTTAAAGGGAACAGAGCACGAAATTTATTTAAAAAATAAAAATAAAAAAAAGAGGGAATATTTGAAAATTTAAATTTTTCTTTCTTCAATATTTAAAAGCAGATAGACCAATTTTGAAAATAAAACAATCCAGTGAAACACCTTTTTATGAACAAGTTAGGAAAGCATCGAGGGAATTTATCTATAACAAATATGAATCATAATTATCATCAAGAATTCGTACTTGTATATCAAGTTGCAAAGTTATTCGAATATTGAGAAAAACGACGAAAATATGAGGAAGTCATTGGGCGAGGCTTTTAATTTAATAGGGTTATTTGGAACTATATTGTATAAATCAATTTACTGTGGCAGTTAAGTGGAATTTATTTAATCATTTGAAGAAAATTTCCAAGAAGAATTTTTATTAAAGTTTATAATAATTAGCTATCAATTGAATTATTTATCAAAATTCTCAGTAAGAAACTTAAATGTTTTGAAATCGGTTTTACAGTTTCTAAGATTAAAGTTAGAAAAAAAAATCAAAATAATAAATAAATTTGATTTCATTGTTAAAGCTAACGAAAGGAAGACGCATAAATGATGAGCCCAAACAAATTCGTTTTGGGGTGGGTGTCGGATTTGACCATAATTTACGCATACTTACTTGAAGCACCCGCGTGAAGCCGACCTTGTGGCTACCAGTAACGGAGAAAGAAAAAAAAACATTCGACCTCAAATCGCGTTTCCCGCGTGAAACAAAACTTACCTTATTCGTTAATGTGCGATGTTAATTAGCTTGAACGAGGCGGCTTTCCTAAGAAGTTGACACTAATACCTGACAAACAAATAATCCTTATTGGTCTACGCGAGAATTCGACTTCTCTAAGCAACAGCTTGGCCTTTTCCACACCCCTCTTGGCCATTGGGTAGGCATTCACTGAAGGCATTCCCCTAAATGCTTTTTCCACTTTTCTCCTGCTGTTACTGAAAAAATAATCGGGTCGATCCCGCCGTAAGAGATTTATACTAAATGTAGAAAATATAAGCATTCTCAGTGTCAGTCAGTGTTAGAAAACGAAAATGTTCTGTGCGCATTTGAAATGAAATATTTTTAATATAATGTATGCTGGTGGTTATGTTATTTCAATATCAACTATATTACACACGCCAACTTCATGGGATTTCCAAATGGGGTGGAAAACTAAATCAATGAAAGAACCGCTTCTGGAGGAAGGAGATCAAAAGAGAATGACAAAAAATAAATAACGAAACACGAGAAAGTTATTCTTATAAAACTGCTCCATATTAACGATGGACGATACTTTAGTATAGAGTATTGGGTATCAAATATTTTATCGTACTCGTACTATTCGATACTGTCGGAATTTTCGTATTCGATACCATTCGATACCAAAAATCATGGAGCAAAGGCAGCATAAATCGAGGTCCCTAGCAAAGTTGATTTTACTGATTTAGCAGGCCTTAGCAACCCAGTGCTTAAAACTTCGTCTAGGGGCATTTCGTTTTTGCGAAATACATGCCTGCTGGATTGGTATCGTTGAGGCGATGACGTGGCTGCTGCTGGTTGGTCATAAGCCCTCTCTAGGCAATGGTGATTCTTGTCCGCAATGCGGGAACAAGTCTCGCACTACTTCAGGAGAGGCAATCTCTCCTGAGATGACTTTTTGCACCACTGCCTCATTCTCTTGTAAAACACGAAGACACGTTCTTCATGCATCACATGGGAATTCGGTATGTCTCTCTCCAATCACATGTCGAAGAGAATGTCGCCATTCTCAAGATAGGAAGTGTTGGCATGCACTGGTCGGTAAATGCCGAACACTTCCCCGAACTCCGACATGAAATTGCGGATATACTTCTCCGAAAGCAGTGGTGAAATCCCCCCTGACGTGAACAATAAGATGGCCAGAGTCAGCACGATACAGGTTGATGGTGGTATTACCAACCTGTACACAATCCGCATCTAAGATGCGATCAGCAACATTTTGTTGTCTGCAGAGCATCCTCGATTCTGTTGAAGAGAGTCTCTGCAGGACCATAATGGCGAGATCACCAGACGAAAGTACAGGGGGTATGTCAGTTTTGGCATACAGCCTCTTTATAAATTCACCGACGGGGTAAGGCCCGTCGACGACAAAAAAAGAAAGGGAAAAAGTCACAAAGTTGGGGGGTGGGGGAGTCGCAGTATTTATAAATACAAAAAACTGTTACTCTCTAATAGCACTGTTTAAAGTTCAGAAAATCAAAGTCACTATTACTTGTAAAACGCGCAAGAAGATTTGAACCACTCAATAAAAAATTACTTTCCTTCCAATGTAATTCCAGTCCACTATCCTGATTACGCTGCCAACGCCTCTTATATCTCAAAATCGGCTGCGCGCTCATTGGCTTCCTTGCTTCCGAATTATGCAAGGCCAATGAGCACACAGCGAGATTTTGCGCGCACACTCCCGAAGTAACGCTTATCTCATTCTCATTGGCTTTCCGAATATCGCTGATCCTAGTATCGCCCATCAGTATTCCACTTCTTTTTTTTTTTTTATAAAATACCATTTTCGCATTTGCATGCTGAATTGTAGGACGTTCCGACAAATAACGCTGTTGTAGTAATCTGTCAAATTACAAATATGAAAACTCTGGAAAAATCGACAAACTGGATCGAATTGTGTTCCTCCGACCTTTTATGATCCATTTGACTCATTATTTTCATGGTTTTAGTCAGTGAATTTTGCTTCAGTTTCTGTTTGATCAGGAATAGATGAAATAGTTTCTCATCTATTTCTGATCTGATGCTATGACTAATATCAGACAATAAGGCTTAGTTTATTTATTTTAATTTTTTTCAAAATAGGTTCATTTTCCATTTTTCATATTCTTTCAAATTATTTATTTTTAAAATTTCATTTAAAGAGCATTTTCCGAGACGATGTTTGAAGATGACGAAGACGTGAGACATGGCTATCTGATGCAAAACGGCTCGCGACGATTCCCCAACCCCCTTACAGTTCCGACTTGGCCCCAGCAGACTTTTTCCTATTCCCAAAAGTGAAATCCTCCCTCAAAGGACACCACCATGAGACCCTAAATGCCGTCAAAGATGCTTGCACGCGTACCCTTAAGGACCTTCCGGAATCCGCCTACCAGGGAGCCTTCGAGTCATGGAAAAGCCGCTGGCAAAGGTGTGTCGACGCTCAAGGGATGCACTTTGAAGAATTTTAAGGTTTTATAGCAATATCTGAAATAAATCTATTGTTCCGAAACTTTTCCCGATACTTTTTATACTCACCCTGTAGTCTCCGAGAGAAAAAACCCAAACATTGGATCATTGCTTTCTGAAAACTCTAATAATGCCCGACACCAGGAAACTCATAGATAATGATGAGTTTATACAGATGTACTCATATGCAAATGAAATTAATATTGATGTACATATCATTTTAGAATTCACATCGGAATCCTGCCACGAATTGGAAAATCTTACGATAATAAGCGAAGATCATGCATGCTACAGATGGGGCTCCACCTGTTGCTCTTTCCCATCGAGCTAGCCAAATCTCTTTGACGAGAAAGGCGATGGAAACAGCCAGGTCCTTAGTCAGCGGTTAGCTAGTGGAGTCATCCATTAGGAACCGCACGAACTAGTATGACATCCTAGTCAAACCAAAATGGCGTATCAAACGGCTCAAGATGGACAGGCAAACGAGCATTCGAAGAAAATATGTGGAATTGTTTCGAATAATCCACAAGAATGACAGTCTGCAGATCTTACCACTCTCCAAACATGGAGGTGCTGGAGAGTGTGAAAGCCATGGTGCAACAACCGCCATTGGTAGTTGAAGACGGTACATTCGAAGGCGAGGCCTTTAATGATCTCCAAAATCGTTGCCCATGGATAATCAGGAAAAAGCCGAAAAACATCCGCAACTGAACCCTGATCTGATCTCACATAGAACCATGATGAACATAAATTTCCCCAGTCTTGTGAATCTATTTGTCTCAGTCCAGGTAAAAAGGTTCGTAAGTCCAGTAAAATTTGTTTATACAAGTCCGGGAAATGGAAGTCAATTATCATTGGCAACGAGAAAGGCACAGGTAGTCTATTGGAGGTGGAAGCAGGAAGACCCGAATCAGGGCGGCCATTCTAGCTGGGTGACATACTGGCGAAGATTCTGGAAGATCCAACCCCCCTTCCTTTCGAAGGGGATAAAGAGAAGATCGGCCTTAAGTGGGCGATGACGACCCGTAGCACCCCACACGTAGTCCACAATCGGTCTCCGCATTTCTGAAGCTCTAGCTGCGACGACAGAGTAAATAGGCATTTGAACGTCAAAATAGGGAGAATGTGAGTTTTGATGAACCTCACCTTAATAAACATGGAGGTGACAAAACGAAAATTTTTATCAAGGCGGGCTACACATTTCCCTATTACTTGTACCTGTTGCCAGTGATCAGAGTTCATTGATGAAAGAAATATAAACACATATCCAGCACAGTTACGTGGCCACACAAGGAAACTGGGAAGGCGTTGAGCTGATCAGAAACCACTTCGTCCTTGCTGAGGTTGATGGTACTCCCCGTTGAGGTGCTGAAATAGTTGAAGTCTCCTTGTAGACACCCAGAGAATACGCATCAGATGAAAATAAAACTATATCATCGGCGTAAGCAAGCGTTCTTATGTTTATTGACGCAGCAAGCAGTTTATATCTCCGGATGTCTAGGCGGCGATTAAGATGTTGCAACAATGGCTCCAAGTAAAAGACGTACAGGAGGGGCGACAAGGGGCATCCCTACCTGACCCCTTTAGTCAGAGGAAAGGCTGCTCAAATGAAGCCATTGATCGCCACACATGATGTAGCCGACGCATAAAGTGTTGAGATAATGGCCTCGAAAGACCGAAGCTGACGAAACACCTGGAATAGGAACTGATGATTCACTTTATGCTGACGAGCTCTGTAATCCGGGGCAGTCTGTGCCATTCCATCGCGCAGGATGACGGATAATCTGTTAATCATCAAGTGTGTGTTGGAGGAGGCCCGTGCTCGCCAGCAAACTC
>JAHWFO010017185.1:1000680-1039445 GCA_023313115.1 Rhysida immarginata
GAGTTTGCTGGCGAGCACGGGCCTCCTCCAACACACACTTGATGATTAACAGATTATCCGTCATCCTGCGCGATGGAATGGCACAGACTGCCCCGGATTACAGAGCTCGTCAGCATAAAGCTTAAGGCGGTGTTGAAACACCCCAGTGAAAACCTTATAATCTGTACTGAGCAGAGTTATCGGTCTCCACTGGTTTACGAGTTTCGAAACCGGGCCCTTAGGAAGTACAGTGTATAACAATATTCCCTAGGAAAAATACTGTGTGATAGAGGAGGGGTTGGTCAAGATGAAGTTGGAGACTCGAACCAGGAAAGACCCTACGGAAAGTTGAAGGGACGAGAGATGAAAATGTCCGCGTCCTCAGAAAAAGGCTTCAGCGCCTTAATCCACTGCTCCATAGCCAACGATGGATCGACAGGATTGCTGAAGAAGGATGAAAAATGAGAATGGAAGGCCGAAAGAATGTCAGAATCAGCCTTCACTTCCCCACTTTCCGTCACCAGGCGTTGACACCTCTTATTAGCACGCCGCCTCTCCTCCGCAAAAACTGCCTACGACATTCAACGAATATCGGACGCTCAGGTGATCTTGGCCCTGAGCGCAGTGCCGGCCACTTTCCGCATCATAAGAGCGTTGATCTCGCTTTTAATCTGACGGAGATCCAGATACAAAGTCTTTCTTCGGAGTGGAATTCCGACGAAGCGACAAGATATTGTCAGTACAAGGAGAGAACGACGCCATTGTCTTGCAGCTACCATGCCGATCTTCTTGAAAAAGCGTCTATTCTTAATTTTAAGAGCAAGCGGCGAAGCAAGTGTAAGAGGCAAAGAATGAACATTCCCTGGTACTCGTCATTATCCAACAGAAACATTTAAGAACCAGTTTTTGTGAGGGAGCAAACTGCAGTATAAGCTGTTGACGGGGGAATTCCACAAACACAAGATGGCGCTGTGGTCGGAGAAAGAACAAGGAATCACCGACATTGTCCCTGACAAGAAAACAAAAGCACTATCCACCAAATAAAGGTCGAGACGAGATGACACTGCGGGCCTACGATGGAATGTATGCCCAACTGAGTTCCTTCGTGGAGAATTAGTCCAAAGGTCGAAAAGTGCATTTTGTTGACATAGTTGGAACACATGACCGGACGAAAAGATATTATTTTCATTTGGATGGCAGTTAAAGTCACCAGCTACAACCACAGGCGACGAAGAACACAAGAAACACTCGATATGGTTGAAAAAGATTCTTTTCTCTTCTGGATCACAGGGAGCATATATGTTAAGCAGCCGAAAACTGACATCAGATGATAAAATGTCCAAGGAAATTATCCTATACTCACAGTCATGCAAGCACTCCCCAATCTGGATGGAATGATCAAGACTGATGGAAACAACCCCTCAACTCACTGGAGAGAAGAAGTTAATAAAGAAACGTTCGTCTGGGAAGGTTGTACGCAGGCCAGGAAGATTGAAGCATTGTTAAGAGGGAGCCAACTTGATCTCCTGCAGCAACAAGATATCTGGCCTGTGCCACGGCCTCCTAGAAACTACCAGGCCTGAACAGAATGTCAATAATGCATTGTTGAAGCACTAAGAGTGTGACGTTGAACTAACTTCTGTAATAGCACCACCAGTTAACCGTAACAATGTTTTATCTTTTCCATGTTCAGGCCTGGTAGTTTCTAGAAGGCCGTGCCTGTGCAGGGGAATATAAGTTGAGATCATCGACTGCTTAAACACCGATCCAAGGGAACGAACATTCAGCGAAATAATCTTCATTGTGAGGATTTCGATGACGGACGCTGACTATGATCCGAAGGCGATGACGGCCTCACAGATGTTGAAGGAGGCTTCGTACGCCTTCGGGTGGGCAAACGTGCCCGGTGAGACGAACTACGCTGTTGGCTAGAACTACTGTCTCTACCGGATGAGGAGGTATGTGCCCCATCCCTACTACTGCTGTGCTTGGGCTTCTTTTTCCGTGGGCTATTGGCCGATGACAACTCACTTCGTGTCATAGACGAGAAGATATGCTGGACCACTGGGGCCGAAGATGACAACCCGCCACAGTGACGCACCTCTGTTGATCCCACCGGCTGCGACAACGAGCCAGACGGCAGAGGAAGTGCTGGAAATTCTTTCTTAGAAAAAATTGAACCGCTGACCACCAGACCAAGAATCTCTTCTGTTGGGTTAGCCTCCTCGGACATCACAACATCCGATGACGGTTTTAACGATGAAAGATTTTCCTCAACCAATATTTTTGATGGAGACGGGGACGGAGGTGGAAGTGGAATCAAATCCACTTGTGGCTCTCCAGGTGGAAGAGGAGGTGGCGAAGTCAAACCGCCCCACGCTGGTCGAGGAGAAGAAGAAGCAGGCTGCAGCGGGGCTGATGGATCTTCGATGTGTCAAAGGCAACGATGCTGCTGGTGCATTCCAAGGATTCTCAGTTGCAACTATGGTATTTGTCGAAAACCTTGGAACACAGAACACACTTCTTCAGAAGGGGGCAATCTTCCTCACGTGCGTCGGTTTTTTTGCAATACCAGCAGCATTGCGTTTGTCCCTTGTACGACACGAAGACACGCTCTGCATGCAATACAAGGGAGTCAGGGATATCGGATTCGAGACGCAGGTCAAACACCACTGACGGCAGAGCAATCGCCATTCAGTATTAGAAACTCTCTGTAAGACATGAAATGTGGGCTCCTCCGAAGCAAGTAACGGAGGAATCCCCGACTTATCATAAACCTCTTTCATTAGATCGGCGACGGGAAAAACCCCGTCCACCACTAACATGACCAATTTATCCATGGCCACAAAAAATAATTAAATAAAAGAGGAGGGGGCACAATAACCTTCCCCGGGAAAACCGGGGATGGAGGTCGGAAATCAGTCAACAAAGGTTCTGATCACAAAGTTCAGAAATTTAAATATGAAAAACTTTTAATACTTAAAATCTGATGGCAAGAACGACTCACTCTCAGGGGCTAATCGTAAAGTCTTCTCACTACCATGATAACCGGTATTTGACTTAATTGATTCTTCCCGTCCTCTCTTTTTATCCTCATTTCTTTGCTCCCTCGTTTGTATATCCCGCCACTCGACGAATCCCGACGCTCTCTCGACGTTCGCTCTTCGGGCTCGTCGATTTCCTTCGGCGGGGTCCTGTTGATTGAAGCGGCGATATTTTTCCTTTACTTCTCCCAATGTCACCTCACGTGATCTCCCGATCGAACGTGTTAATTGATATGACACTCTCTTTTCACGCTTTTGAATTCCAAAATGCGACATTTAACAACAAAAGATAATTAATACTTTGTAGCAAAACCTTTTGCTGCAATAACAGCCTCACAACGCTTGGCATCCACTCGATGAGCTTGGTAATAACCTGGGGGGGGGGGGATTTTTCCCCATTCCTCTTCTAAGGCAGTCATTAGCACATCTGTATTTGTGCACTTCATATTTCCAACACGTCATCAAAGTTCTTCCCACAGGAGACTGACTTGGTCAATCCAGACATCGAATTTTCTTCTTCTCCATCCACGCTGTCACAGATTTAGCTTGTGTTTCGGGTCATTATCATGTCGATAAATCCGCCCTCTTAGGCAAATTTTTCTTAGCAAAGGGAAGCATAACGTCCTCCAAGATTTCCCCTGTATTTTACTTGGTCCATAATCTCTTCTACTCGGATTAAGGGACCAACACCTTTTGCAGAAAAAATATCCCCATATCATGATGTTGCCTCCACCATGCTTCACAGTTGGCTGCTGATATTTCACTTCATTCCTAGTGCATACTGGATGTCGCACATTCTTCCTACCATCACTTCCGAACAAAAAAACTTGCTTTCATCCAAAAAAAGAATTTCCCCCATTCCTTTGCACCCCAGTTACGATGGTCACGGGCAAATCGTAGTCTATCCTTCCGATTCTTCTTGCTGATCAATGGCTACTTCACTCCTATCCGTCCATTCAGTCCTACAGCTTGCAGGCCAGAGTCCTACGACTGATGTGTACCTCCGTTTCCACGGCCAATTCCCGGATCTGTGCAGCGTCCTTTATCACATCTGCAGTAGACTTGCGTTTAATTAATTCATCAATTCGGGCAGTGGTTTTTCTTGGCCTCTCCATCTTTGGTAACGTGGCTACTCCTTTTGAGTCCTTAAATTTCTTCATTGTATAACAGTTACCTGTGATACGTTTAATAATTCGGCAACTTCTGTTTGTGTTTTACCATCACTGCAGTGCTTAATAATCAATTCTCTATTTTGAATTGTTTTATAAGGTGCCATAATAACTTAGACACACGTATTTTTGCAAGTAACAAAGCAAAAATTTGCGTTTTTATCACAGAAAATAAGAATGGACAAGTTGATTTAATATTTATGACCAAGAATGATGGCATTTTATTTAATTGCTAATACATAACAATATTTGCACAGATTTGGTTTGATTTACTATTATATTATTCTATAAGTGTTCTAATTCTATTCTAGTTTTTTTTTTTTATTTTGGTTAATATTTTTTGAGTTTTTAACAAAAAACCATTTGATTAAATACTAAGTAACCGCAAAATTTCTTGCCGTTTTTAATTCCGGAAAACAAAATGATGTACAGAAAAAGTAGCGTATCGCTAGTTCCCAAAGTAATCCCCATTAGCATCTAGCACCTTCTGCCAGTGTGTCTCCAGTTGATCAATCCCCTGGCTGTAAACTTGCCGGTTTTGGACTCAAAGAAGTCCGTGAGTGCCTTTCGCAGGTCTGTATCATTGATGTAGGATTTTCCACGAAGATGGTTGTCCAGAGAATGGAAAAGGTGATAATCCGTTGGAGCAAGATCTGGTAAGTAAGGTGGATGACACAAAGTTTCCCAGCCAAGTCGCTCTATGGTTTCCCTGGCCAGCCGCGCCAGGCATTGTCATGAAGGAAGAGTACCCCTTTGCGATTCACCAATGCTGGCTCCTTCTGCTGCAATGCCTGTTGCACACGTTCCAACTGCTGGGAGTACAGGTCCCCAGTGATGGTTTGGTCAGTTGAGAGCAGCTCGTAGTGAATCATTTGGCATCTAGTCCTCTAGACACAGTAGACTACGGGGTTCATCAGAAATGGCAAATTCTCCCGACCTGAATTTCTGGAACCAATGCCTTACGGTGCATTCATTCACAGCATCATCCCTAAATGCAAGACACATTCGGCGACTTGATGCTCCTGCTGGCAAGCCCACCGATCAACAACACCTAACCATCTCCTTCGATACCTCCATTTGTCTTCACTTCTGGATGAAATGTGATTGGTTGGAATGCCCAACAGTCCTGTATTTATACAGGCTAACCTTCCTGCTCCCCCTGACAGATTTTGGACCAGACTGTACACTCATTTGAATATCTTCTATCACTTCCTTTATGACAACATAAAAACGGCAAGAGCTTTTATGGTTACCTAGTACTTTTCGCCGCCACTGTATGCATGAAAATACACAATGTCCTTTATCAATAATGTCTGGTACATGTGTTACTCAGGAAATATTGCAGACAAGGGAGAAGAGTAGAAGTATGAAAAAAAAAAAAAAAAGTCATCCACGTAATAACGTTGACCACAAGTCTGCACGCACATTAATACATTAAGACGTTCTAATAATCTCCAAGTCAATCAACAGGAAGCGTCTCTCAAGCAATGGAACTTTCAGTTTCGGTATCAATTTCGAAATCGCATGGTGACTGATCGGGCGAGTAGGAGGGATGGTCTGGTACTTCCCAACTCAATATTAAGACTATTGTGCTCAATATTATGGTAGATGAATTTTTTTTTTGATTTTTACTCTTCTCCCTTATCTACAATACTTCCTGAGTAACCCATGTAACAGACATTATTGGTAAAGTATATTATTTCTTTTCATATGTATATTACGAAATACTTGTATAACAACACATTTGCCTGCAAAAGAAATAGTTGTCATGACTTTGTAAGTGACCTTCGTATATATAAGCCATTAAAAGACAAACTATAATAAAGTCTTTGAAATAAAGACTTAAAATTTTACTTTGAATAAGATATCCGTCATTCTTTCCCTGAATTCGGTTTCAGACTGAACCAACAGCAACTGATCCTTGTGGGATTTGACGTGCACTTGCTATTCATGCGAAATCATTATTCAAAATGTGATATAGAATTTGATCATATGTTTTGAGTATGTCAAGAATTTTAAAGTTCTCTCCCCCCCCTTTTCTTTCTTTCTTTCAATTTCAATACAAATTCTAAAATTTTATAAAGCAGGAAATTCCAGGAATGACTTCTAGCAAAATGAAAAAAACATATCTTGCTACCGATGATAAAAGAAAGAATTACAAATAAACTGACCATAATAAAACGTAACAAAGAATACCTTAAAGAGTTATGTTTATCATCCAATTAAATGTTTTTTAAACGACAGTAGCTTTTAAAGGAAAAAAGGATTACTTTAAGGCATAAAAGACATTTACATTAAGTGGCATGGAATGGTAAACAACACTTGCATTTGACTAATTATTTCGCAATGTAAACTCCTTTGTAGGAAGTCGTTTCTAGAGTGATTCATTCGCGCGCGTGATCAAAGTGTCAACACTAGTGGAACGAAGATGGAAACACAGAACAGGAACTTGCGTAATACGACAGAACAGGTGCTCATAGGTTTTAACAGAAAACACGTTTTCAAAAAAAAAAGTTTCGTAACAACATAGAATTACTTGTTAATATACATGCGCAGATACATTACTTTAAAATTACTGACATATATATTTCGTGTTTTTTTTTCATTTTTAATATCCGTATTTTTCTAAAGCTATAATAATTATTAAAAAAATTTATTAAAAAAAAAGTACTAAACAAAACTGTCATCTTCAAAATGAAAAGAGAAAAGAAACATAGGAAAAAAGGAAATTTCTTATTTAGAAAAGTATTTTTTCCAAGAAAGAGATTTAATATCAGGAATAGTGCTCTAAGGCGGATAAAAGTTTTTTTATTATAAAAGTGTGTCTAGAGGTGTAACCGTTTTAAAAGAGAAATTTCTTCACAACAAAGCTCTAAAGCAATCTTTACTTTAAAAGTGAGCGTAAATCAAAATGAAATAATACATTCGTTGAAAAGGAGGGAAATGAAATATTTTGAATGCCGAATGTCGGTCATAAAGTCCTTAGGGCCAGTTCACTATCTGCTTTTTCAACTGAGAACTCCACATGAAAAGATAACCGCAAGGTGGGTAAAACTGCAAGGATTCTTGGAACTCCAGTACTGCTTCACTCGAAGTGGCACCCAGCGGCTTCTTCCTCTTCCCACGCACGAAGAGCCGCTGCAGGCACGTAGTTTCAAGATGACGAACTGGTCATCTTGGAGGTGGCACAGTTCCTCAAGAGCCAAACAGGGAACGTTTGCAACAATGGACTTCGGTAGCTGATTCATCGCTGGGAGAAGTGGGTGGCCGCACGGAAAGAAGGACTAACCACTCTTTCACCGTGCTCGCCAGATGTTCCATCATGGTGATTGTAACTACTTCATGACCGACCCTCATAATTTGTTTAAAACCATTACAAATTTAAAAATATAAAAAGAAAATGAAACGGCTTTTTCAGTTAAAAGCGCCCAACCTCTCCCGTATGCTCTTATAGACAACTCTTTATATTAGGTCATTTAAAAAGTTCTTGCGTATTTCTGTATCCTGATCTCTGACAATGAGTAATATCTGAATCTCTTAACAGAAATGCATCCTCACACCTATTCCTTCGATAAGAGTCTTAAATTATTTTGTCGCAGTAACAAGCGGTAAAGAAGAGTCTATAATAAGTTGCTGGAGCCAAAATTCGAGCAGCATTGCTTTTTGAATTCAAACTGAGTCCAATACAAGTAAGGCTTACTTGAAACGTATGTCAAGCTTATGGACAGGATGATTTGTCAACAAAAAAGCTCACTTTTGGTTTTCAAAATTCCGGAATGAAGATGATTCCCTGGAAGATAACCTCCGCTCTGGAAGACCAACGCGCGTCTGCTGTTGGTGAAGATGCACTGAAGGCACTCATTGAAACTAATCCACATCAAGCATGTCTTGAACTATCCAGAAAGCTCTCTGCGGCAGAGGGAACTGCGCATAAACAGCTTCACATACTGGGAAGAATAATAAAAATTGGATAAATGGTTCTACCATTCTGTGTTAGCAGCAAATAAAATGCAACGCCTGACCATTTGCTCTTCCTTGCTCTAACATCATCACAGAGAGCAACTACCCTACATGCGATGAAAAATCGACCCTTTACAATAACAGTCATCGCTCCTACCAATGGTTATTATCAGGGAACCTCCGAGAAAGATTCCAAAGCAGGGCCTATACCTAAAGAAAGTGTTGCTGACTGTTTTCCGGAAAAAAGTTGGCGTAGTGCACTTTGAGATCTTAGAGCACTAAATGCGTAAAGCGATAAAGGGTGTCCTACAAAGGATTCCCTAATTTTAAGAGTAAATATCTCGTAAACGGAGATCGATAGAAGAATGAAACAAGTATGTTTATTTCGAAAGCCGTAAAAATCTAAAACGGAAGTTTAAATTTTAGTTACAAATTAGTTACAAATGTTGCTGAAAGGTGGTGTTGTACGTAGCATACTGAAAATTTCATTCTTCGTTTGCGCCATCTGTGCTCGAAAGATGCACATTTTGAATTGATTGTGATGTAATTACAACGGCTGCTATTTGTCTTTATAGCCTATTTCTCAGACTCTGTACTGTGACTACAGTGTACAGCGCCGCTTGTCGCCAACATTTATAACTAATTTGTAACTAAATTTGAAACTTCCTTATCAGATTTTTACGGCTTTCGAAATAAAAATACATTTGTTTCATTCTTCTATCGATCTCCGTTTACGAGATATTTACTCTTAAAATCAGAGATTCTTATGTAGGACACTCTGTATGCTCCAACGGGCTCATCGCAAACCTTCCAACGACAATCTGCACAGTTAAATCTAATAGCCCCCCCCCCCCTTGTGTTACCGGACAGTGCAAGATGTATACATTCAAAGATTATGCAGCCTGGATGGAAAGTTTTGCATCATCCTCCCTACTCACCCGAGATCTCTCCACAGATTATCACCTGCTTAGATCATTAGATTATTATATGCGTATACGACAGTTTGAAATCGTCATGCCCTGGAAATAGAGTGAGAAGACTTCTCACCTCCAAATCCAAAGATTTCTACCGACATTGGATTTGCACATTACCCTCCCACTGGAGGCATGCTATTAATTGTATGTGTGCGCGTGTGGGGCGGGGGAATTATTTTGATGAATAAAGTTATATGTCATAATATAAGTTATGTGAATGCAAATGCATCACTGAAAATATGCAAGAACTTTTTAAATGACCTGATAATATTTCATGCTATCGTAGTATATTACTGTACTGATTTATTTATGCATATAAGATTTTTTTTCCATATTTACTTCTGATACATCACGATAAGGAATGTAAGAAAAATTTCTTATATCTAATATTATCGAATTTCAGGCCGTCTATCTTTGGAAATCATTGTGTTCATGACTGTCAATTAACATGACTGCTTTGAATCCTTCTGATATGGACTTTCTTTCGCACTTCAGACTCGTATAAATCATAACGAATTTATAATTGAAATGTCCAGGATTTCTCCATAGTCTGTACGATTGGCGTATTAGAGTGAAGTAAAAAAGTAAAATCCTGACAACAAACGCGTAAACACTGTTCCAGTTACAGAAATTCCTGATTAATAATCCTAACTTTTAAAAGACTAGTAACTGTCACGGAGAAAGGGCTTTACCAACACCTCCTAGAGAGAAGGCCTGCGGACATTGTTACATCATCATCAAGCAGCTATTGATAATCGTATTTCCACCAATAATAAGCCCTAAATTTGGCCGCTTGATGATGATGTATACACCTTTTGTCCGCAGGCCTTCTCTCTAGGAGATGTTGGCTTAACGCAGTGAAAAATTGATAAGAAAAACCCCGGACACATATACCGTATGTCTCAAATGTCGCGTGCCAAATGGATTAATTGGTTTCTTTGATTTTATAGGTAAAATAGTGAAGTAGAGGAATAATGCTCACACCGAAACAACGTGTAGAGCTGATACTTCTTTGTGGAGATCACCATAGAACATCTCGAGAAGCTGCAGACGAATTTCATCGCCGGCACTCTCATATTCCCAAGCCCACCGGCTACACTTTTACGCGTGACAGAAGAAAATTTGGATCGTGTGAGACATTGTCTTCGAGTGCATGGTGCACATTTTGAACATGAACGATAAGGTTGCGAAACCGTGTGAACAGAAAGCCAACATTCATAAACATTTCATATGGCACGCGACTTATGTTTTATTAAAAATATTCTCACCCAAAAATTATAATAATTATATTTAGCAATTCACAATCTAAGTAATTGTACAATGAAAGACTGGAATCATTCTTTGAGTGTCCAAAAATTTCCTATGTGATGCAATACTTCACCGCGCATTAAATCAGGAAGGCGGCGACGCTCAATGCATTTGTGTCTTCTTGCCCCAGCCGAAGCTGAAACGACATACAAAGATTAAGCATGATTAAAAAATGATATGCCTTATCTATAACTAAAAATTTTCCGATGCAATATTAGAAATAGATATACGCGATAACATACCCATGTGAAAAGCTTGTCATAGCTATTAGCTGTACGAGATAATGAGAGGGAGAAAAATGACGTTAAGAGAGAAAGATCAAAATTCTCTTACCTTTGGGAAGGTATAATTGAGCCTAAGCATTCACTTCTGCAGGCTCGTAGGGTCCAGGGCGAAATTAGCCAAACAACGTCCCTCGGTCAACTCACTTAGCGAATAAAGTGGGTGCAGGAACGGGGATATCTACGTGAATGCTATTTCACCTAGGCAGACAAGGTTCTCCCAGTAGATAAAGGACCGCAATATTTCTCGACTCTTGCGTCGGGGAAAGGCTCTCCAATCGTCACGGCGAAACTTATAGAAACGATACCCTTGAAAAATTCTACGGAGTCGTGGCTTTCCAATAGGAATTCTTCTCGGCAATGAACGATACAATGATTTGGTTGCTCTGGAAAGAAACACAATTAACCTTGCGAAATTGCTCGTTATTTAAATCACTACGCAGAACATTTACGCTGTTAACGGAGTTCCCAGTTTTAGTTAACCCCATTTTCTGCCATTTCTCCAACGCATACCCAAATGGCAGCAGGAGTGGTCATTACCGAGACTATATTTTGGCTGCGAGGTCACCAGATCCTTAGCCAATTTCGTTCAAGGCTCACTCTTTCCCGATTCTAAGGCAAAACTCATTTCGTTGTCCTGCCCATCAAGCGACCCAACAAGAGCAGAATTCTCGACGTCTCTCTTCTCGAATTTCCCGCTCTGATCTCTCTCGATAATTTTATCTTTTTTTATTTCATTTTTACCCTTCTCCTCCTCCACATCCTGTTCGGCTCTCTTGTTAATTAAATTATTTGAACAGATTGCCTTATTCTCCCCAGCACACCGGCCCACTAACGCAGTTCGGAGCATCATAGCGACTTGACGTCACAGAATTCTGTGACAGTAACTAATGCTCAGTTTTCAAACTATTTCTTTATCATGCCCTTATACTGTATTCGTGCCAGAAATTTAGCAAAAAGCCCCTGGTGTCGCCGAGGGCAACTTTATATTCTTTAAAATGGGACTATGATTTTGAGGATAATGTTTTGGCTGTCATGAGAAAGTTGAATGAAAATGTAGCAATTTTGGAATTTCCTTTTTCAATGGAATAAGTTGCATATAAGGGACGAAAGCAATAGATAAAATCAATAGATGTCTATTTAACAAGCAATTTTGTTTTTATCATAATGATTGACAAATTTTTAGGAAAAAGGCGTTATACCAGGGGGAAAAATAAAAAAAATGCTGCTCATATTCATGACGCTATACAAGATCTATCAGGGAAAAAGTTTAAGGGAGGTGTTTTCCTCAAATGAAAGTGAATAAACAAAGCAGCAATATTGTTATGTCGTTCTTCATAATATGAGCTTGTAAAGAAATGTGTTGATGAAGTTAAGATAAATTCTAATGGCACTGCCTACACCGACGAATAGATCGATGCTGGTAAAACCATCCCTGCAAGGGCCAATGCCGTGGACGACAGCGTGTGGATGAGCGGGGTCGCCGTCGGCTTGCTCGCAACATAACGGCGGATAGACGGGCCACAGTGCAACAAATCACTCGCAATTTAACGCTGGTCCACAGAAACGTGTAAGCAGCATACCATCCAGAATCATTTCCTCTCTATGGGGTACAGAAGCTATCGTCTCATGTGGTTATCTCTGCTGACGGTCCATCACAAGACGCAACGAGTAGCACGGGCACGGGAGCATCACCACTGGAACCCAGACACGTGGATAAAGGTTGCCTGGGTTGATGAGTCGAGATTCATGTTGCTACATGCAGACAGCAGAGTACGAGTACGACGCAGTCCACAGGAAGCGTTGTAACCTTCATGCCAGCAGGGTACTTTTTAAACTGGTGGAGGTGGGACCATTTACGAGGATTGAAATTACGTGCGACATCGTCTCTCAAAGGTGAACGTTAACGGGATATCATTGACGATCATGTGTGCCCGTTTGCACGTCTTCAATATCCCGATGGAGACCTCTTCTCGCAACAAGGCAAAGTGACCTCGCTTTCCTGGCCAGATAGATCACCTGACCTCAATCCCGTCGATCACGTCTGAGATGCCGTCGAGGAGATGTTCGAGTCTTAGACCCCCTCCGTCCAATCCTCGTGAACTGTGGGAGTTTGTTCAGGGGTCGTAGGTTCGTATTGCTTCCCAACGCTTCCGGTTTCCTGTTGAGTCCTTGCCGAGACGAATGGCCGCTGTAATCAGGGCGAAAGGTGGTGCTACACGATATTAGACAGGTGTCTGTATGACTATTACTTATGACTATTACAGGTGTCTCTAAAATCTGTTAATGCGTTTTTAAATTGATAACGAAAGTAAATTCATTTTAAATTATCTAAAATATCATGCCTTAAATGAATACCCTTGTTTAATATGAAGAGTATTGACTCTCAGCAGGTGCGCACCTCGTTTTTTTTTTAACGAGTTTCACAGATGCTTTAACTTCCGCTAAACAAAAAAATTTGAACAATAAAGAAATTACATATTCAGACAGAAAAGCAGTAAGTGTGTCATTATTACGAGTTTGAAAACCAAGAGTTTAAATAAGTTCAATCACCATTTCTCCCAAACAAACCGAACAAAATTTAAAATTTAAATATATTCTCTGGAAATATAAGGAGTTTTTTATTTTAATTTTTTTATGAATCCAAGTATTGAAGTGATTTCGCATATGTAAAAAAAATACTGAGGAAGGCAGGAGTCTTTAAATTTCGGAGTAAATTTTTAATGTTTTCAAATTGCAAAATTGAATCGATCCGAAATATTGCTTCAGGTGGATTTCTAGCGCGAAGTAAATCAAATCCTATGGCTGACTTAGGCAGTTTAGAATATTAAAAATTTAATTTAATATTGATTAAAAATGGATCGCGTTATGGTTTGCTGTGATGGGCTATAATGGCGGTCCTTTGAAATTTGTATAACAGGCGACTGAATATTTTGATAAAATTAGACGTGTTGATCAATCCACTCCCAAAAAATGGCTAAAGCACCAAGAGTGTGATAGATATTCATAAATTCTCCTCAAAGAAGTATAGTCCAACAGACAATTCATGAGAATCGATCCTCCTGCAATAGATCACGTGGCCACGACGTTGGCTAAGTTCATCAGCCAATCAGCGGTTGTCTTAGCCTTTTTTTTTTAGAATTAATATTTCCTGTCTAAAGTGTGTTTTGTTCACCACATGCTGAAACTACATGTCCAACAAGAAAGTACATACGACTCCTCTGAGAGAAATTAATTTCGCAGTAAAGGCAAATAAGACCTTTTAAAAGCCACCAATTAAACAGTAATCTATATACGAGGGGCGATTGATAAATAAGGTCTCCATGGATGTAACTTTTTTATTTGTTAACCGATTTTCAAAATTCTCCTTATACTCTCATTTGTCCTCTATGTAATGCACTATTCACTTTTCTACATAGTCCCCATTCCTTTCCAAGCATTGCGCCAACGCGTGACTAGTTGGGTGAATGTCACGGAATTCGAATTCCATCGCGAATTCCGATGACGCAAGCACCCGCTTTCACTCTCGGATATTCTATCACTCCGGTAGGAAAGCGAGGCGATGTAATCAGCATCATCAGCGACATCAACACGCTCGGGCCAATCAGGAAACGAGAAGAGACTCGAGCGCGACGTACGAGAGGAAGACGAGAGAGAAAGAAAATTGCTGGAGAGAATTCAACAAGAAAGGCGGCCTAAAATCAGAGCTCCGAGAGAGGACGGCCAAGAGCTGGAGATATTGCTTTGATATCAGTAAACTGGACGGCGGAGGATAACTTCGACTCGCCGCGACGGAGACGGCTTCAAGACAGCGATTTACGCCGTTAAAGAAAGCCACGTCGGGCAGCGAAGCCAAGCAGGCGGAGGTTTCCGAGCTCGGGCACGAGGAAAGCCAGCGGAACGATTCGTCGTCTCAGTCCTGGATTGAAGACCCCGCCAATGGTCTCCCGAGGACGATAGTGGACCGCTGTTTCACGTTAGTAAGTGCTACTTTTCTTGTGGGCGTTAATGCCAACCTAATTCGCCACACATTCGCGGAACTCTCACTCCGAGAGTTACATTATGGTGCTATCGTGAAAGGTCTCTGGCCGTTCAGCCTCCAGGCTTATTTAAGCCATCAATTAGGATTCGCAGTGCTATAAATTATAATATTTATTTGTGTGCAAATTATAACGCAGCTATCCTTCTCTTTTAATGTGCGCCGATAGTGCTAAGTTTTTTAAAAAGGAAGAAATTGTTAAGTAAACGCCGACAGCTGTGCTACTGCGCTCGTAGCTGTTAAAGTGTTTTGTGCTTTCTATAAATGCTTACTTAGATAGTTTGTGCGTTATATTAATTGTCATTATTTATTTCTAAATTTTAGAGCCCAAGTGCCTTTATATTTAGAGTCTGTAAGGACAATTTTGGATTTACATTTATTGACTGTGCGAGACGTTATGTTGTGTTACGTCAGAGGGTCAATGACACGCAATTTTCTTTCTCTCTCGTCTTCCTCTCATACGTCGCGCTCGACTCTCTTCTCGTTTCCTGATTGGCCCGAGCGTGTTGATGTCGCTAATGATGCTGATGCCATCGCCTCGCTCTGCGATGTAACAAATGCAAAGAATTCCTGTTATTCATTAGTAAACGAAGCAATATAGATAACAAAGTTCTTAGTACTTAACAATTTCTTGAAAATCTTAAAAAATCATTAGTAACTGGAGCTAATGGAGAGTTAGCAGACTATTGAGAAAGAGTGGAAAGACGACAGAGGAAGCACTCCTCTAGCTCCGTGCTGTATTGAGCAAATGGTAAGCATGTCAATAGAAGAATCGGCGATCGCTAGACTACACAAAGAGATGAATGGCTAAGTTTTGATTCTAGACATCGAGAGAAGAAAGGGAATTGCAACAACATCAAGTGTACATCTAAAGTAAGATTACGTGAGTAACAAATTTAGACTAGCAGTGGCATCCTTGGAGAGGTCCATCCATTGTGAGTCTTTAAAAAATTTTTTTTCAAATTTTCATTAAGAATTTTTACTGTATTAATTCTAAGCGTTTTCATGTGTTATTTTTAAGATATTTCAAAATTTATTCCAAAAAAAAGTCCGAGCTACACAGGGGTTATCATCTAGCTTATTTGGTAGCACAGCAGATCCAAACATTTCCTAAAAATACATTTTAACTATATTCTGTATTTTGGAAACTGAGATACTGATAATGCGATGACTTAACGTTCGTTTCCAAGAATTATTGATAATGAGCATAAAGTGAAGATTGAGTGACAGAACATTAATAAGGCAGCGTCTATTGATTGGGAATAGGAGTCATGCGTGCCTCCCTTGAGCTGCCTATCAAACGTCCAGACGACTGGCAAAAATTTAAGTGTCTGGAAAGGAAAGAGAAAGAACGAGTATTGGTCAGAGAAACTCTGCAACTAAAACAGAAAAAGTTATACGGGCGTTTGAAACATCTGAACAACGGGAGTTTCGAATAGAGCAAGAGGGTGTAAGAGCTTCTACGTCAAGGGCAAGAAAAACTTGAGTCTAAAGTATCTGGTGATGCTCCGCAGTGGTGAGGCAAGTCAAGAAAAGTTTAGATAAGTCCCGGTATATCACCTAGACGTCCTGGTTTTTAGTAGAATGGATAATCCCTTTGCTCTGTTTTGTATTGATTGAGTTATTATTTAACCAATTGGGAGTTATAATTTAATTTTTTGGGATTGTTCTCTTTACCTACATGTGCCATTATCCCGGGCAACGCCGGGTAACTCTGCTAGTTCAGTTATAACTGCGGCCTCAGTGCGAGGTTATATTTTACCCCAATTGGCTTCCATGGTAACGCAGTGATTGACATTTCTCATAATTCGCTGGTAGGACTATGTCTCAACTATCATAATGAAAACATACACTGACTACTCACTTGAAGGCGGATATCTGTGGTATGGAACAGACGCTTTATTCACAGCGTGTCTAATAGCGGGTACTGTGTCCTTTTGTCCTAAGCACAGCATCCACACGCTAGGGCATGCTCTCCACCAGTTTCTGTTAGCAAGGAACCGGTATTTTTGCCCACTCCTTCTTCAAAGCCTGCACAAATCCGAATCCGACGCTCCAATTCATCCCAAAGATGTTTATTAGATGTTGAGGTCTGTATTCTGGGCGGGCCACTGAAGTTCCTGAACATTATTCTCCGGAAACCAGGCACTGATAGCAAAGGCCTTATGGCATGGCACATTATCGTGTTGGAAAACAAATGGCCCTTTACCGAACTGCTGCCACAACGTAGGAAGCATGGAATTGTTTAGAACGTCAGCTACTGTGTTCTTCTTGACCACAACTAGCGGACCAAGTTCAAACTAGGAGAAACACTACCACATCACCGACAAACTTCATTCGTGGGATGACACACTCAGGTAGCATCCGCTCTCCTGGCAAACCCCACACTCAAGTGCGCCCATCCGATCGGTAGAGCGTGAAGCGTGATTCTTCGGTTCATTTGATGCTCCTCCAGCGGTCCATCGACCAAAACCGTCGTTCTTTACACCAGATCACACGACGTTGGGCGTTTACAGGGGTGATGCTAGGTTTAATGGTTAGCAGCCCGACCGATGTACCCTAAGGGATGGAGCTCCCGACGAATCTTATGGTGCTGACAGTTGTTCCCGATGCCCGCTGGAACAGCTCTGGTCTGCCGTATCAACCGCTTCAGGACTCTCCGGTCTCTTTCGGTCAGCATGCGGGCTCGGCCACCTCCATAACGTCGTGTTTCCATTCCTTCACGTTTCCACTTCGTGACAACACCATCCACGGTTGATTTTGGCAGGTTCAGTGTCGCTCCTATGGCTCGCACCTTCTGGCCACTCATTCTGGTTGAAAATCGCTCAGTTGAAAATCCAACTGCATACGATCTTGCTGTTTTATAACGAATATATTCAGAATAGTGCCCGAATTTGCATAGGTTGTTCCACTATGGCAGGTGTCCACTTTCAATTGAGCAGTCAGTGTGCAGTGAGCAGTCAGTATTGTGGTCTATGTGAATTTTGGTATTTACCAAATTCCAGAATTCATCTTCTACGTCATTGGAGATCATAAATTCTACGTCAACTAGGTCCCACAGATTCTCAGTTCGAAAGAAGTCTAGAGCTTATGCTGGGATATCTTGCAGACCAAACCTAGCAATGCGTTATCTGTTGAAAAGTGGTTTTTGGTATATCTATCTATCTATATATATAAAGAAGGATGTTTGTCTGTGGGTCTGTGGGTACGTTTCTTATACAAATCTACAGTTTTATTCCGATCTTGATGAAATTTCGCATACATGACCTTCAAAGCATGAGGAAGGTCACTGTCTACTTCAGATTTCGAAAAAATAATAATTATTGATATAAAATCGATATTCATGGTTATGGCAGGGCATATTAATGAGAAATATCGCATGACCAACAATGCAAGACAAAGTTTTTGCAACAATGGTATCAACACGCAATTCACAAACACTCTGCACGGACCAACAATATATATCTCATGACCAACAATGCAAATAAAAGTTTGTGCAACAATAGGTATCAACAATGGTTTCAACACGCAATTCACCAATAACAATGAGCTCAAAATGATGATGCAATGATAAAGCAATCCTTTCCAAGAATTATAACAATGAACATAAAATGATGATGCAATATGGATAAGTTTCAATTTGTAACAATGCATAGAATTCCTGTTATTCAGGTTTTTCTTAGAAAAGAGAGTTCTTAGTACTTAACAATTTCTTGAAAATCTTTAAAAATGATCAGTAGCTGGAGATAATGAAGAGTTAGCAGACTATTGAGAAAGAGTGGAAAGACGACAGAGAAAGCAAACCTTTAGCTCCGTGCTGTATTGAGCAAATGGGAAGCAAGTAAATAGAAGAATTGGCGACCGCTAGACTACCCAAAGTGATGAAAGGCCAAATTTTGCTTCAACACAGCGAGAGAAGAGTGGAAATTGCAACAACATCAAGTGTAGATCTGAAGTAAGATTATCTGAGTAAGAAATTATTGGAACAGTCCATCCATTTTGAGCCTTTAAAAAGATTTTTTTCGAATTTTCATTAAGAATTTTTACTGTATTAATTCTAAGCATTTTCATGTGTTTATTTTTAAGATATTGCAAAATTTAATTTAATTTTTTGAGATTGATCTGCTTACATCCAAGTGTAATTATCCCGGGCAACGCCGGGTACCTTTGCTAGTCTTAAATATAGGTTAATGCAACGGCCTGCCATGACATCCGTTGGCGGGGCGGGGGGGGGGGGGCGGAATCAAACGTGGCATCTCATCAAAATGTCGCTGTTCTGTCAAATTGGCCGTTATGTATACTAGAGATGAACGGATATTGTAGCTGATAATGTCTCAAACCATGACTTCACGTTGATGAATGTGTGGCGCTCAGAGATGATACAGTAGAAGCCCGAATGCCACGTTACATCCAGACTCCCACTCGGTGATCATTATAGCAGAAACAAGTTAGATTCATCGCTAAATACCATAATACACCAAAAAGCTCTAGTGCAACACTACTGCAAGATTCGATGTCAGGGACAATGTTTGCAAAGGTCGCTTTTCCTGCAGGTCTGCCTCCGTCGATATCGGAATATCCAGTGCTCTCTTAACGTATTCTTCAAAATGCCACCAACTAAGAACCTCTATGGCTGTTGTTGCTTACATCAGTAAGTGCGTTGTGACGTTCGTCTATGTATTCCAGTTCCCCTACCACGGTTCACACTTCGTTTTTTCAGACTATAGTCCCAAATTTCGACACGGTTGTTGCGTCCTGTCCATTTTCAACCTTAACATGATACAAAGACCAACCCTTGCACCAGTTTGGTAGTAAGTGTTTATTTAAAGACTGAGAGCTACTGTTCACGGATTGAGACTGGTGATTGTAAGGGATATTGTCACGTTCCTTGGATCATCATGCGATTTTTCGGGCATATGGCATAGTATATTATCCTGCTGATAGGCGTTATCTCTTAAAGGGTAAAGTGTAGCCATGAGTAGATGAACCGGATCGGCAACGATATTGAAATCTTCTGTGCTCTTACAAGTTGAATAAACCATTAAGGAATGACATAACCAAGTACGGAAAGGTTAAACTAAACCATTCGCGGAACCATATTTTAAACTGCGCTATGTTAATATTGTAAGTTTCTAATGGACCATAATGATCCATTAACCACGTACCTTTGAACCATTTTGGATTATCATTAATTTTACGTTATATTCATTCATGACACATCATTTCAAGTTGCTTGATATATTACATGCCATATTTTAGCATTGAAAGTTCCAATGAACCATAATGGTTACACTAAACCAGATTCCTTGAAACCAATTTCGACTATCATTAATTCTACGTTATATTCATCCGTGATACGTCATTCCAAGTAGTTTGATGTATTACATGCCAAATCTTATCATTGAAAACATTTGAGGGTGTCATAAGGGTACCATTAGAGCACGTGCCATTGTTTCGATTTCAACCATTTTCTAAATGGTTCATTCTCGGAACTATATTTATGAATTAGCGAAAATAGTAAGTTATATCTGCTTCTATCTCGTCATTACGATTTGTTTGGTATATTACTTAATATAACTCTCTATTGAAAATTGCTAGGTGGGGTCGTGAAAGGACCATTTGTGCACGTGCTATTGAACCGATTTAGATAATATTTGTGATTGGTTCGTGCCATGTACCATATTCATAGACTGACGAAAACAGATTTTGAAAATCTTTTATAGCCTCGGAGGAGTTAGAGTTACAGACAGACGGACAGACAGACACGTTTCCCCACACTGATAGCATAAAGCACCTTTCGGTATTTAATAAACCATTAAGGAATGACATAACTAAGTACCGAAAGGTTAAACTAAACCATTCGCGGAACCATATTTTAAACCGCCCTATGTTAATATTTTAAGTTTCTAATGGACCATAATGATCCATTAACCACGTACCTTTGAACCAATTTGGATTATCATTAATTTTACGTTATATTCATTCATGACACATCATTCCAAGTTGTTTGATATATTACATACCATATTTTAGCATTGAAAGTTCCAGTGAACCATAATGGTTACAGTAAACCGGTTCCTTGGTACCAATTTGGATTATCAATAATTTTACGTTATATTCATTCATGACACATCATTCCAAGTCGTTTGATATATTACATGCCATATTTTAGCATTGAAAATTTTTGAGGGGTCATAAGGGTACTATTAGAGCACGTGTCATTGTTTCGATTTCAACCATTTTCAAAATGGTTCATTCCCGGAACCATATTTCTTAATTGGCGAAAATAGTAATTTATATCCGCTTCTATCTCGTCATTACGATTTGTTTGATATGTTACTTAATATATAATTTTTGGAGGATAGCGAAACGGCAGGAGAAAAAAAAGGTGCCTCTTAAAGTTCCGACGCTTACTTTGTAAATGAATGGATACAATTACTAGGTGGCTTTAAAAAGTTTCCGAACTACTATTATTTAGGGGGAAAAACTTACAGTAATCTCAGAGTGCGTCAATTTCAGTGCCTGCTCTAAAGTTTCGACGGAAGACTGTAATTTCGTTACGAAACAGCAACATCCGGCAAAGAGAACTCGACTAATATGTAAGTGTAATTACCAGGGTCTTTTTTAAATTCCCTGAGTTTTCCTCGATTTTCCGGTTGATCAATTAATTTTCCCTGACCAGTGACCCCAATATAATTAAGAGCTGAGCCATTTCAAGTATTTAACTTTACACAAAATTACACAATAAATATTTACAGGATGATTTTCTTTTATCTTGACAAACTTAAAGACGTCCTCTACTTCTAATTTTCCTTCGATCTGTTTATCTCATCAGATAGTTGCTCAGCTTTATGGAATTCTTCTTCTAAGAGTTTTGCTCTTTTCCTCAAGTTTCTTGGTTTCGTTTTCTGCACTCCTCTTCTTATATTGTCTTAGAGAAGCAGCATCAACATCAATTTTGTTTCTTCTCATTGCTTCTTTATGTAGTTGATGGGACTTACCGCACGAAGGAGAGGTTTGCGTAGGTCCACTTTATGTATTGCTCCTTGTTTGAGAGCTCTGCCGAAATCAGTGTTGATGATTGAGGATCATTAACTTGAGCAACAACTTATGGTCCGATTGATGAATTAGTAAAAGTTTTCATCAATGACCGTTCCAATTGAGTGGTTTTTGACTTGCGATGTTTTGCGGATGCCATGTGGCTCTTAAGATCCACATTGGCGAGACTAAATATTCCAGAACACAATATACATCTTGCAACACTAACATTTTGGGGGAACTTTTGAAGCCATGACTTAAATATTTTCTTGCAGCTAATTAGGTTGAAAAGAACAAGCTTTTCTCATTGCCATATTGATCAATCGCAATACGCGAATCAGCGGATATAGGTTACCAGTGTCCTGCCAAGACCGATTCTGAAAAAAAACCCATTGTTAACAGTATGATTACCTTACAGGTACATACAAGGTAAGGACGACATCATCACTACTGGACCAGTAGAGGACACTTACTACTGTGATCATTCCCCTTCTAGTGACTTGTTGAACCTTTCTTCTGACCACAAGCCTGTGGCCCTGAGCTTTGACAATGTCGACAAAAGAAGTCAAGCATATCAGCAAGACTGGAAGCTTTTCAAAGAAATCCTTAAGGACCATGACTAGCGTCTCGACGGAGCAAACGGTACGGACAATATCGATCAACGTGTTGAAGATATCACCAGGCGTATAAATGTTGTCACTAAAAAGTTAGTGCCTATCCATTAGAAAATAAGCCTCCTCATCGACTCGTGCTCACTCCAGGAATCCAATCCTGATTGCAGAAGGAAACAGGACCTATAGGCTCTGGTAGAGCTATCAGGAACCTTGGCTAGAAGCCAAATACAGAGACTAGTGTGAAGAGTACAAGAAGAAGTAAAAGAGCATCCCGACGCAAGATGGAATGACAAGCTCAAAAGCCAGTATGGTACGAACTTTACAAAAGAAGAATGATACGCTTCCTCCACTTCGCACCCCTCAACATCTGCTTTAATGAAGTTCCACAACATTTAACGACGATCAACATGGAGGCTGGAGAGATCGCCACTATCAAAAGGAATCTGAAAGAGAAGGCTCCAGGAAAATACAAGGTGAACAATAATGCCCTAAAAAAATCTCCCAAGAACATTATTGAGGACATCACATATCATAAGCGACTGCTGGAAGTTTTCCTACTTCCCAATTCCTTGGAAACAATCTATTGTGTCAAGTATTCCCAAGCAGGGCAAAATACAGCAATTCCCGCGAGCTACCGACCTATCAGCCTGCTCCCGTCGATATCTAAAGTTTTGGAGAAAACGATCCTCGCCAGGTTCAAAAACCACTGTCCCACCAATGTTCTGGTTCAGAATGATCAGTTCGGCCTTCGTGACGCCCACTCGTGCCAGATGCAGACATGGAGGCTCATTGAAGATCTCAGCATCCTCCTAAATTTTTCCAGGTAATGCGGCGTGGTTTTACTTGATTTCAATAAAGCTTTCGATCAGTTGTGGCACGAGGGACTAATCTACAAGATGATTAGAAAGGGTTTCCTCCTGATTTGATTTTGATGGTGAAATCTTCTCTTACCAATAGGTTCTATCAAGCTAAAGTTGGCAAAAATCTATCCACGCCCCATAAGCTAAAGGGCGGTGTTCCACAAGGTTCTGTCCTTGGGCCCTTTCTGTTTAATTTATTTTGTGCACGATTTTCGAAAAACCCGAAAAGTGTAATTTATATTTCTATGCTGATGATACTGCCATCATGACATGGACGCACCAGCCGTCTCACGTCATCAGTCGTCTGTAGAACGCCTTGAAGAAATTTGAAGACTTGTTTAATTGCTGGAGGCTGAACCTTAACGTCGGAAAATGTAAAGCCGTGTACTTCAACAAAAAGCTGAACCGTCACCCAGATTCTCTTGTTCTATTCAATAAGAAACTCGAATGGATTGGTAACTACAAGTACCTTGGCGTTATCATCGACTCAAGACTCTCCTAGAACCGTCACGTGAGTTACGCGCTGAATAAAGTGAAGAGGGCTAAGTACAGTCTCATAGCTCTCCTGGTCGAAACAGTGCCCTCCTGTACAAGATGATGATTTGGACCATCCTCTTCTATGGTACGCTTGCATGGGCTACTATACGAGTAGATGGAGTGAGCCCCAGTCGTTCCAGAATGTTACCCTGAGGACCATTGCGCAGCTTGGTAGAAGGACTGTGGCAAATTCAATATGGATTCGTTCAGATTTGAACATGACTCACATGACCCACGATCTCCTGATGAATATGGTGCAGATATAATGAACCATGAGAACGACTTGGTGGCTAGATTCTGAAAAACTCGACGAATATGTGCCAAAGTGACAGATTCAAATAGAATGTGATGGGGCCTTTCATCCATCAAATTGTATTTCGAGCATAGTGGTTCCTCCCGAAGGATTCCCATTCTATGTAAATGTTTACGTAGTAAATCCTGGCCCGTGAGAAAACCCATGATAACTAACCCGTAGTTTATTCCTACTAACAAGGTACGCTGAAGAAAACTTGATGTTAGACTATGAGAAAATTTCTTAATCATGAGCCTAGCGTGTCTCCGATTGTGGTCTGTTCCCATCTTTTCGTCATCTCTTTATAAGAGATGTTATTAATCTCACTAATTGCGGTTTGCTTAGAAATACCGCAGAAAGGTTCAGGACTAAAAGGTGCCGATTTGGCAGCTTGTTTAGCTAATGTATCCGCAACCTCATTCCCAGCTATACCTTTATGTCGTGGTACCCATTGTAACATAACGTTAATATGGAGAGCCAGGATTTGCAGGAGTTGACGACGTTACAAGGTGATTTTAGAAGTTATCTTGGAAGATTTAATGACCCTAAGGGTCGCCTGACTGTCACTGAGTATGAAGATTTTCCTACGAGTATAGAATCTCATTATACATATCTGTAGACAGTAAATAATAGCTAACATCTCCGCCTGGAAAACCGTGACCCAACAACCCAGCCGACGAAAGCAGAGGGTTTTGGGATTACCACAGTAAACACCCAGGTCAGAGTGTCCATGATGTCGGGAGCCATCCGTATACCAAATGGTGTCACCCTTAGGAAAATGCTGATTCCACGGGGTCTATGATGACCTCGCTCAAGGGCTCAGGGAAGGTACGAGTACCCATAACATCGGAAGACATCTGTAAAACATTACTGGTCATAATCCGGCTAATGATGGTATGAGAGTTCACCCGGGAATTGTATCCATAGCCTTTGATTAACCAGACGGTATGAGCTTTTCCTAGCGACTCCTCGGATTTGAATATCAAGCGGAGTCAGAAAAAGAATTACTTCCATGGTCCTGGTTGAAGGGAGGTCAGCCTGGCCTTAACGGTAGACTGCTCAATCTTACGCCATCAAACCAGAGCATAGTACGTTAAAATTGGTCTAATAGCTGTGACATATAGCCAATATACCATTTTTGGAGTGAGACCCCAGGATTTACCTAAGACTGGGCGACATTGGTAGAGTGCTACTTTAGCCAGATTTATTCTTTTATCAAGGTGTTGATTCCAAGTCAATTTACTATCAAGGGTGACCCTAAGTATTTGACCTCCTTCTTCACAATGATCTTTTCCAAACCAAGTTGATATTCGATCAAAAGGAATAGTTTCTTTGCGACAAGTAAAAGGTGCAAGAGCGGTCTTCAAAGGATTGGCCCTTAAATTCCGCTATTTGAACCTCCTGCAAAGCAGACTTCATCACGTAGATTTATCGATTCCAGATGCGTAGATTACAATGTCATCCGCGTATCCTTGGGCATAAATGCCATGATTGTTTAATTTGGAAATGAGGTCATCCACCACCAGGTTCCAAATCATGAGGGAAAGTATACCATCCTGAGGGCAGCCCCTGGAGTGTCGAACTTTAATTTCCTCTCCCCAAAATTGGGAGACAATAATTCTGTCCGCCAATTGTTGCTTTAGAACTAAAGCATCAGCAATTGAAATATAGGAGGTATTTTCGAACGCTCCTTCAATATCCAGAAAAGCTGCAAGTGCAAATTCCGTATATTCAAGGTTTTGCACGGTGTACGGGAGGGAAGCCGAGACCAAAAAAAAGCCGTCTGCAAAAATCCAAGGTGAAAACGCTGTTGATCGACTTCTTCGACAACAACAGCATCATCCACAAGGAATTTGTTCCTGCAGGTCAAACCATTTTCCAGTCCTGTGCAACTCTGGCCGAACCCGCACACCTGCACCAACATTCCATGTATCTCCGTTGCAGTCTTCCCCAATTAATAGCAGAACTTGATGTTTACACGTTGCTCCATTGCGCTGTGACACTTCCTCTCACACTGACTACGTTCAACTGGTCGCAGTCTGTTTACACTGCCAGTCACATGCATTGCATGCTGTGTATCGATTCTCCCCAAGTCTCTGAAGAACCTTGCGCATGCGCAAGCACATGCGCCAAGTTGCCGTCCAGATATGACACCATTAACCGAACTTTTTAGACACACCTCGTATATCCTAGGGCTAAACTAGCCCTAAAGATAGAGCACAGGATCGGTGAGATCATATTTGATACTGCTGAAGCAAGATTGATTTGATCTCATCCGGTCCAAGTGATTTGTATGGTTGAAAGACTTGATTGCCCATACATCTTTATGACGTAACAATTTCTTTAGCCATGGCCCATTGGACTCAGGAGATATTGCTCAAAGAATCAAAACAATTAGGATCCAATGGTTCACTGAGCATGGCACCCGGGAAGTGAGTTATGATAAGAGTCTCAAGGACTTCTTTAGCGTTCCTCGTGAATTCACCATCCGCTTTTTTGAGAGTACCTACTAAAATTGGCCTTTCTCTCTTTAAAAATTTGTTGAGTCTAGCTCCTTCTTCCGTCTTTTGGACTGATTCACAGAACTTTCTCCACGAAACTCGTTTAGCCGTTCTAATGGAATGGCGTTATGCGTTATTGTACTATGCTATAAGGAGAGGGCTAGCTTATAACTATGCCAGTCGTTGGTCTTTTTAGCATTTCTAAAGAGCTTTCTAATTATTCGTCTACGCTGAGAAAGATCGTGATTCGACCAAACACAACTGGATCTCCTTCTCTTCCTCAGCAAGGGACAATTATTGTGATACGATTGAACCAAGGCTTGTTGCAAACCATTCACATGCAGTTCCAGGTCAAAAGTATCACCATTTTTTTTCGGAAGACTGGAAATCGCGGAACGAACGTTGATGGTCTATTTACATAATTTGGAAGAACCATTTGCGAACCTCTTGGGTTAGTCAGGCTTCTTGCCTATCTCAGTATATTTCATTTGGTAATTTAGTAAAGGGAGAGTCTAGTGAAAGCACTGCTTCCGTTACACCTGATTAAATATACACTTCACTAAATTAATAATAACTAATATTATAAGCTGGAGATAAGCCTACCAAGCATCAGGTAAAGATTTTTTTTTCGATAGAAAAATCTTTATACACTTCACTGTTCGATTGTCAAACAATTTGCAGCTGTATAGCCTATGAAAATGGTGTAAACCGAAATATGTTGGCTAATAAATATTCTACCTTATTGCTTATCCAGGACCTTGTTGTGTGTTATTTGATATACTGAAAGTCTCTTTGACAACAATAAAATTAATAAAAAAACAAATACCTATAACAAGGGTGCTTTTGAACTCGATGCACAAATTTCACAGGGTGATAGGTGATAACATACTGAACATTTTTTTTTTACCAAAGGATGGATGGTCCAAAGTTCACCATTAAATTGCTACGGGGAAAAATGTTGGAAATACTCAACCTATTACCAGTTGAATTATTTTGAACATCAGCATGCAAATTAGACCTTGGTATTTTCAGCGTGCTTTTAGTTAACCAATGATTTCTTGAACCTTTAGAGTAGTTATTTTACTCCTGGAAACTCTTGCACTTGATGGCAGCATACATCAATGAAGAATTTGCAGATATACATTTTATGTATGGTGTCGCCGATGAGAATGCCACATTTGCTTATAGGTTATACCATGAACGGTACCCCAATCGGCGGTTACCAAACATCAGAACATTTCAACGTGTACACCGCCAAATTCGTGAAAGTATCATTCTGTGTTAATAGGCATAAAAGAGGACGAGGCAGACATGTTCGAACACTTACTTTGGAAGAAGACATTTGTGGTAGCTCCTTTTAACAGTTACTGTAATCAGTTGTCAATAAAATTGTTAACTAATTGTTGGTAGCCGTTTTCCCTGTAGCGATTTAATGGTAGACTTTGGATCATCCATTCTTTAGTAAAAAAAATATTCCGTATGTTTTCACCTATCAATGTTCTGTACACTGTTCTGTAAAAGGTATATGAAAATGATGCAGTCAGTAACATTTCGGATCACCCTTTGTTGCAATGACGAAGAAGATTGTCGACAAGTTTTTCCACTCCTCTGGCAGGACACTTTTCCACTTGTCCTTCAAACGATTCAGTAAAACATGACGATTATTTGCCGGTACATCCATATTCGGCGCTCCAGAACATACACATCAGTTCAACCGGTTTAAATCTTCAGCTTGATGTCAATATGAATGAACCAAATCTTTGTTGAATTGCTAGAAGAAGCATTCTGGTGCATTACCAAACTTTCTGTCATCGTTCTAAGAAGGCCATTAAGTCGCATGTTAACAGCAATTATGGATCCTACATTATGACCTCACCACCAAGTCCTTCAATGTGGACAGGAGGCATCCTTTTGATCGCATCCAAACCCAAACACGACCGTCAGATTGTTGGAGGATCTAGCAATATCATCACTTCACATAGTTTTTGCCTAATCATCAATGGCGAGGCAGACGGCGAAGACTGAGACAAAAGGCCTCTTTCCAGCCTTTTCGAAGAGGCCCATCTCGTGAAGGACATTTTGCACTGTGCAAACAGAATGGCCATGAGCTAGGTCAATGAGCAGGTATCTCCAAAGTAGCAGTATTGTCACTAAGTATGCTTTTGCAATTCTTCAGCATTATCCACGAAGGAACACGTTGATCTCTCTTCGACATGATTGAACGTTTTGTTGTCGTTATTGCACCTTTCTGTTCGTACTTTTGCACATCATCATGAGCATGCCTGGTCTAAACATTGATTTCTCGAACTGATTTTTTTACTAATGCGGCACCCTCTGATTGGACAACTTTTTTCGGCATGCTGCTGACGATGTCAATGACATATTAGCTGCCGTTACATTTTTTTTTACATCAAAAGTGAAGGAGTTCATCATGGGAGTTGAAATCACAATAAAATAGGAGTGTACGGATACTTTTGGCAAAGCTTCAAATGCTACTGCGGCATAAACATTATTAGGTTTAATAAACATTTCTCGCACAGAAACATGGTAGATGACAAAACCGCGGAATACTCTTTCCAAACCGATCACGATTTTAACACCGGAAATCTAAAATTAGTTTGTCCGGTCGAGAAGCCTTTTACAGTAAATATGGGCGCTTTTTCTTTTATTATAATAAGTATGAGTTTCACAGGAGAACATTTCGAATGGTTTAAGAGTTGCAAAACCGGACTTATCCCATTCGACAGAGCATAAATGGAGATGGCTGCGCAAAATTTTACGTGCAATGAGCCATAGGCAAAAAAACAATTATTAGTGTAGTAGCAAATAGGTAAACAAAACACATGTTATGAACGTTTGTAATTAAGATTTAAATTTAAAAGCATAAGAGAGTATACGATTTAAGTATAACAGTGCTCAAAATGGTGCCTTTTGAGCCTGAATACAAGCGCGACACTTATGGACCAAATACGAATCAAATATGTACTATGACATCGTTATTGCAAATTTTATTGGCAGCATCAAGTATTCGGAGTAACTATTCACAAATATTGGTCTCAACAAACCAGTGATTGTCAATTGTTAATGAACCGTATTTTGCTTTTTTTTTTTGGTAAGCACAATACATGTATGGATTTACTACTACACTAATAAAGCTTTGACTGTTGTAATTCTGCACCTAATTAGAATACAACCTATGTTCGTTCATATGGCATTTTTTTACTCAACCTGACCTCCCCAACAAAATGCCGAAGTTTTTTTACCTTCGGTTGTGAATCACACTGTAATGTGAAAGGTATTTTGTATAATAAAAGGAAAATCTCATAAATAGATGATGAATGAAAATAAGAAAAGTTTTAGATTCCTCGTCCACATTTAAACTTTGAAGACAAAAAGTAATTACGAAAAAAAAGAAAAAAAATTATTGTTATGCCATTATTAGAAAGTTTTTTTATTTCCTTCTGCGAGAGCTCATCTTGTTCCTTTTCCATCTTTGGAATTTTTCCTCCTGGATTTTCCACCCATCTATGCCATTCGTTACTGATGTCGATAAAACTCGCACCCATTTTATTGGCGCCTTGCAAAAGGTTTCTTGGAATATCATCCTGCAACTTTTCCATTATTTATTAATGCATGAGAAAAAAATTTTATCTATAAAAGTAATCATTTCAGAAGATAGAAGTAAAATTTTTATATATTTTCAGAAGCAATGCTTTTAAGGAAATATAAAAATATTGCTTGTCAATATCTATAATCATACAGTAGGAAAGTTTATTATGACGACGAAACTGTGGTTAACGATCGTCTTTATTTTATTTCAATAGTTTTACTAGGGTAGTCCAAAAAGTAATGGACCACAATTTTTTCTTCAACAATTATTTATTGAACACAATGAAACTTATACACACGAAAGAATGATGTTTCTTCTACACTCGGTATCTTTCCACATAATCTCCGTCCCGTTCTATGGCCTTCTTCCAGCGAGACACAAGGGCATGTATTCCCTGTCGATACCAGTCCTTGTTCTGTTCACGCAGCCATGTCTTCAATGTGCGAATCATCTCTTCGTCATCCTCAAAAGGTCTTCCACGAATGGCATTCTTCAATGGCCCAAGTAAGTGAAAGTCTGAGGACGCTAGATCAGGGCTGTAGGGTGGATGGGGTAACAGTGTCCACCCCTGTTTCGTGATGTGTTCCGACGTCCTCAATCTGGTGTGAAGGCGAGCGTTATCGTGTTGAAGCAAACAATCAGCTGGGTTGTTATGGCGTCCAAGTCGCTGGAAGCGCTTCTTGAGTTTGGTTAATGTGTTCACATATGCCTCAGAATTAATCGTGCTGCCTCTCGGCATCACATCAATGTGTATGACACCACCACAGTCCCAAAACACAGTGATCAGGACCTTACCAGCAAAAACAGTTGCTTTGATTTTTTCTTCTGTGGAGAGTGCGGATAATTTCACCCACACTTCCTTTGCTGATTGACAGCTCCAGCGCCAACTGCCGAGTCGTTCTGCGTCGGTCCTGACGAATGAGCTCATCAGCACGCTGCATCTAATCAGGTGCGACAGCCGAGGATGGCCGCCCCGATCGCGGAAAATCTTGAAGATCCGCCGAACCGTTTTCTGATGGCCTCACCCTCTGTGCCCAGCGACTAACCGTACTTCTGTCGACTACTGATGCTCCATAAACTGCACATACACGTTTGTGAATGTTTCCAACCGTTTCTTGCTCCGCAGTGAGAAATTCAATAACGACACGCTGCTTGTAACGTACATAACTTACAGACGCCATGTTGTTCCATTCTGGCTATCTGTCGGAAGAAACGGAAACTTTGCGCGCGCACTCCGAAAACTTCAAAGAATGCCTATCTCAAGTTTCGCATTCGTACCATTGTTGGGGACGGAGAAAAAAATTGTGGTGCATTACTTGCTGGACTACCCTCGTATAAATTCAAAATACCTTAAGAGCATTTCTAACTATAGACTTTAAAAATATATTTAAATAATACAGTAAACACCGTTTCATATTTAACATCTCTGCCCTAGAAAAGAAAACTATCTCGATTAAGGGAGAAATATGCCTACAATTAAACAAATCTATTACACTAAAATAGAGTAATTGTTTTTTTTATGTAAAAAGTATGAACTACTATTCCCAAGATAAAAACAGAGAAGATAAACCTCAAAAACCGAAGCACAGAATGAGAAATACAAGAACGGAAAGAGCTCTTTGTAGTTGCTTTATATGGAATAAAATGCTTTCATATACAATAAAAAATATTAGAAAATAAAATCTAATAGAGTCACATAAATAAAAACATTCAAATAAAAGGGAACCTCTGCAATACATAGACATTTCTTCCGCGCTATATGAATTTTTATTCTCCTATGCATGTTAAAAACATAATGCACTATAAAGGCACAAGAGAATTAGATCTCTTATAATAAAGTAAAAAATGAAAGGAAAAAAAAGTTTTGTGACCTGAAATTATATTGAAATTCTGCTCATTTTCATTTTCTCTTTTAGGAAATAATGCTTCAAAACGCCAAGAAATAAAATTAAACAAATCTTCGATCCTTGTCTTACATATTTAAAACTAGCAAAAGAACGTTATCCACTTTGATCCATTTATATTTGTTTAAAATAAAATAAGAGAACTTGTGTGAAATACTCTTAAGTTCCGTGATTTTTCAATGATTCAATGAAAATATAGTGAATAACGACATTATATCCATGGATGAGATGTAATAAGTATGGAGTTGACGCATCTGCGAGTAAGACGGTAGATCTAAAAACCGAATTCCGACAATTTCTTTCGAGAGATCTGAAATCACACACCCTTTCCAGATGAAATCTAAAACCAATGCTGCCGTCATGAATCAGAAAGACAGCTCAAATTCTTCCCCAAATTCGTTCTTCAAAATATTTCTTAATTCTAAATTTAATATTCCACGTACATTTAATGACAGTTCCTATTGCTCGCTTTAAAATAGAATATGTCTTTTTTTAATTTTTTATTTTTTATTTGAGCGTCCTACGGGAATATACATAAGAATAGAATACCATACAAAGCTTAAGAAACACAGTTAACATTGATTTTGACATTCAGTGACGTAAATCTTAATCAACATGCGGCAGATAGGAATTTTACAATTTAACAAAACATCTTAGGGATCAAAGCTTCAAAGTCCATAGAAGAGCGTTCCATTTTCGATTGTATTATAAGGGAAATGTTCTGTTCTTAAAAGAAGATATACGTACATTGAGTGGCCAGATTATTATGACTACCTGATGTTTGTAGGCAAATTAGTTATGATTTCGCTGAAGTTGTTAGAGGGCCAAACCATTTTGAATAGACAAGCACGTTGTTTACCACGACAGTAGAAGTGATTTTTTTTCTGAAGATATGGGTAAACGACGCGATTTAACAGCCTTTGAACGTGGAATGATTGTTGGTGCTCAGAGCCATGGAGCGAGTATCAGCATAACAGCTGCATTCAATAAATGTTCAAGAGCAGCTGTTGTTAAAGTGTTTAAAGACTGGACTGTCAGCCGGAAAACTGGGTCTGAACGTGCGAGTTGTGGCCGTCAGCGACTAGTCAATATTCGGGCAGAACGAAGAGTGGCAAGACTTGTACAAGACAACAGAAGGGCAACAGTGCATCAAATTACTGCAGATCTTAATCAGCGATCCTCTCAAATGATCTCTGAACGCACTGTTCCCCATACACTGCATCGTATGGGATATGGAAACCGAAGACCTGTTCGAACACCTTTGCTGTCTGCAGTTAACAAGATAAAACGTCTCCAATTCGCACAGGAACACAAGGATTGAACAGTCGAGCATTGGATAAAAGTCATGTAGTCCGATGAATCACGTTTCCAGTTGCACCATGCAGATGACAAAGTGAAAATTTGGCGAAACAGGATGAAACCCCACATGCATGGGTACAATCCTTCAAGCCGATGGAGGCAGTGTTATGGTTTGAGGCATGTTTTCCTGGCATGATTTGAGCCCTTTAATTCGCGTGGAACAACATCTGAATAGCACAAGATACCTGAGTATCTTTGCTGATCAAATTCATGCTATCATGTTGATGGCTTATCCCATTGGAAATGGCTTCTTCCAGCAAGACAATACGCCATGCCACGGTGCTCGTATTGTGCAGGAGTGGTTTCAAGAACACGAGGGGGACTTTACATTGCTTAGGTAGCCTCCACAATCACCAGATCTGGCCTATGATTCACTGATGGGGTGATCATAATAATCTGGCCAGTCAGGGTAACTGAGGGAGGTTGTATTTCATACAGTCTCCGAATCCCAATGAGCAAGTCAGTACATTGGGGTTAATTGAAGCTTTCTTTATATACATTGGTATCCTTAAACTTGGTAAGGTCAAGTCCTGTAATCGACAATCAAGCAGTGAAGTGTTCATTTGTTCAGGTGGGATGGAAGCAGTGCAAAATTGAATAAATACTAAATGAAATACACTCAGATAAGCAAGAAGCCTGATTAACCCAAAAGATCTTGTACATTATGAAAAAAGAAAATAAAAATATAAGATTGACTAATGTCAGAAGATTGGAGGGGGAGGGAAGGGGGCATCGCATCTTCCAATAATCCGGGAATGAAATGTTGCCAATGTCTTTAAAGTTAACATCAAGAATATTGGTCATTCAAATTGAATCTGATATTCTCACGACAAACGTTAATCAGTCTCAGTAGGTCCTCATTGAATCATTGAAAAGCCACGGATATCTGATGATCGTGTGTGGGTTTGGATGCACACAGACAAATATAACCCAGATATATTAGTCTATTAGAGGATACTACAGATAAATTTACTTTGACAGAGAATAATAATCGACAAGACTAATCGTTTTAATAAACTGGGCATCACACTCGTGGATAAACAAAATAAAATGA
Source organism: Rhysida immarginata (assembly GCA_023313115.1). Lineage (NCBI taxonomy): Eukaryota > Metazoa > Arthropoda > Chilopoda > Scolopendromorpha > Scolopendridae > Rhysida > Rhysida immarginata. The sequence continues at coordinate 1,035,204 of JAHWFO010017185.1, forward strand.
ACTCCATAACTGATATTTCCATATCCAGTACACAATTTACAAAGGACAAACACAGACAATCACTAAATATTTAACGCGCAAAGAAGTTCGCGCATGATGTGACGATATCTTGTGAGCTGTACTAGTGGTAAGGCACGTAGCGTTATCATCCGTTCAATATTTCGGTGTAGCAAGCGGACAAAATAAGCAATGTCATAGAAAAATATTCCACAATTGATGTGCGGGCAGTTATCAGATTTCTTTAGGTAGAAGTGTGAGATTCACCGCAGATTAATGGACGTTTATGGGGAGAACGTTTTGAGTCGAAAAGAAGTGTCACTTTGGTGCAGGAAATTCACAGACGGTTGAAAATGCGGGAGGGAAAAATTGGAGCATCAACCTCAAATCTGGCCCTCTTCGGCAATTTTAAGAATTTCTTAACCGTCAAGAGATTACAGGATCAAACTGCTTTAGAAACAACAGTTCGGCAGTATTTAAAATTTGGGCAAAGATACTATCGTGATGGCATGTTTAACTGATGCAACGCTGAGATAAATGCCTGAAAGCAAACGGTGATTACTTGAAAAAATGAACATTACCATGTACGTTTTGTAGCTTGATTTTCCAACTTTTGCAAATAAATGTGTTTCCATAATTTTCATGTGTACCTTTATTATCAGAACGCCCTCGTAAAATGTACTACATCTAAGCATTAACATGTACTACATCTAAACATCTTCGTTTAAATTTTTTCCTCCCTTCATTTGAGTTCCTTTGATTCGCCTTTATTTTGGATCCGTTCTTAGGACTTGGTTTCCGGATCAGACTAGAGTACAAAACAATAATTAAAATTTAGGAGATAGTCGCAGGCTTTCCATTCCCTTTATGCATTGGGCCGCGAGTTCGACTACTCGTGTCATTTGAACTCCAACGGGTCTTGTATTTATTTGAGCTAAAATGAATTCTTAATTAAATTATCATTCTAGAGAAATAAAGTCTAAATACATCTGAATTTTAAGTAATTATCCCACTCCTTTTCAGAATGACGAGTCTAAATAAATCTGAGGTTAAAGGTATTGAATCGGAGATAGTTCTTACAGACTGAATTAAGCCGTTCCACGAATACATGATCTCATATGGAAATCGTTTCCGTTTCGCAGTAGAAACGAGTCATTTCAAATAGATTCTGACGGGTGGTTCGAAAGTTAGATCCTTTATTGAGCCACCTCTAAATTAAAGCTGCGGATTGCTCGGAATCACTCAGAGCACCAAAATTTCCCAGTGAAATAATCTGAAATGCGAAAATTAAAAATTGGCAAAATTGAGTAGATACGTTTTGTATGAATATCAGTTCTATGAAATAAATTCATATGGTTACTTTAGTTTTAAGATTCTTTGATAGGAATTATCATATTTCTTTCATTATACATTATCGTTCAAAGAAATTGATAGACGTATAATCTACGAGGTTTTTATTTGATGGATTATTCGTGCAGCATAATCCGCTTAAGTCGAAGTGTTAGGGGACCGTCAAAAAAGTTCGACTTATCAGGAATTCGACTTAAACGACATTGAAAGGGGTTTCAAATTTATATCGGCTTAAACGGAATTCTGACTTAACCGACTTTGACTTACGCGGATTATACTGTATTTAAAATTACAATGCAAAAAACATAAAAACAGAAGAAAGGTTACTTCGCAGAAAAAATTAACATTAAGGAGAAAATGTTTCTCCAGTTTTTTTGTTTAATATCTTCTGAGAAAGTGTCGACTAGCTCGGAAACTCCAGAGACGGTGATCAAATGTTTCCTTCTACTTCTTTTCCTAGAACGCTTCAGTTTGTAACATTTCCTTATTAAAGGAGATATAATGAGCGAATTAACTCCTCCTTTCTTAGAAATCATTTTTCTTAGGCTGAAACTTTAAACACCTACAAAAGAATAGTGATGCAGATCTTAAAAATATACCAGCCACGTCTTTTATTGCATGCAAATGTTTATTATTTGCAAATATATAATCGTTTAAATAAAGCATAGAATTTGAACATAAGCAAATTTTGATCTAAAAGTTTTAAGGCATTCAATGAACTTACTCTACAATTGGACATTATACAAGGTATGACAATTTAGTTCTAGTTATGTATAAAGTAAAACGCCTTTATAACCGAACAAATAAAATAATTTCCTGAAATGAACACGTGGATGGATATTCTACAAGCAACGCAAACACTTTCTTTGTTATTTCCTTTTCATTAATCCCTATCATCAACGCTTCTTCTTTCAGCAAAGAGATAAATTGATTTCAAGAAATAATTACCTGTTTTAAAGCAAAGTATAAAAGCTCTTTCCCATTTTATTTCATTACAAGGTTAGCATGATCTCTCACAAAGAAAAAAGTAAACTGATCTTTTATACATAGAACCGAACGGTCAATCACCTAGCACTGACAAGGGTAAATTACTTATAAAATTCATTCAGCTTATATACGGCATAATAGAATATATACCCATACAGTTATATCCCACTATAAAGAAAGTGAGAAATCTCTAATCCAAAAAGACAAAAGAGAAAAAGAATACTAGCTACGTATTTCGACATGACGTCTTCAATGGCCTAAGATTTTAAAAAGGGATTAGATTAAAACTAAGAATTATATAACCTAAAGAGGAATACTTCCCATTGGCTAAGCAAAGGTATCGGAGACATCCTTTTAAGAGAATGATCCATGAACACAAAATCGGACTAGTAAAAAGCAAAACAAAACTCAACAGGGAATCGTCTTGCTAGTAGAGAGGAGGGGGGGGGGGATTTAAAAAATAAATAAAAATCCATACTAATATTATAAATGTGAAAGTGTTTGTTTGTTTGTTTATTGGTCCGTTTTTCACATTGATACGGAGCGACAGATTGATGTGGTTTTCTGTATGCAGATAATCGGAGGGCTCGAGAGTGACGTAGGCTAATTTTTACCGCGGGAAAATATTCCTCTTCCTCGGGAAAACACCGCTTTCCTAAATCCTTTTGAAATTCCCAGCTTTGCTTTGTAATTCCCCTGCATATCAACAGGCAATTCACCAACACTATGCACGGACCAACAATAGATATCTCATGACCAACAATGCAAGGCAACATTGTTCTTTATAAATAAGGTTCAATTTGTAACAATGTATAGAGTTCCTGTTGTTCGGGCTTACATAGAATCTACAGATGGCGCTATTGTATTGTTAAAGTGCGCTAAAGTTGTGTTTATTCTGACTGCACTTAAGTCTGCATTATCCACACTAAAGGGCAATGCCTCGCAAACGTAAATCAAGAGTATCTTCTGAAGCACAAGCGAAACGAATAGCTCGATCACTACAGTCTTTAGAAGATGTTGAACTGAGAAGGCAAGAAGAAGCAGGGCGTCAGGCCGCTTTGAGAGCCGCTGATTCCCCGTCCCAGACTCAACAAAGGCGATTCCAACAGGCGGAGCCTCAGGCCGCTTTGAGGGCCAACGAGACACCTATTCAAAGACGACTTCAACAGGCAGAGCGTCAAAATAATTTAAGAACTTCCGAGATGGCTGAAGAAACCCAGCACCGTTTAAACGAACAGGCTGAGCGTCAAGCGCGCTTAAGGGCCTCCGATACACCTATTCAGAGTCAACTTCGGCTAAAAGAACAAGCAGAACGACAGGCTGCTTTAAGGGCATCTGAAACACCGGAACAGTCATAGGCGCGTAGAGATGAAAATGCACAACTCCAAGCGGAACGTCGGCGAAATTTTCAAAGAAACACCTGGTCTATATTTTATGAGGCGGCATTTATTTATGATCCCTTCATTGATTATAAGAAACATAGATCAGTTCTTATCGGGCTAATAGACAAGTTGTGTCGCTTTTGCAGCGCTTTAAAATGGAAAGATGAGACCATAAGCATGTGCTGTTCCAATGGCAAAGTGTACAAGGGCAAGTTTATCGGTTCTAGGACAACTGCCACCCGGACAATTGCCTCCCAGACAATTGCCACCCGGATAACTGCCACCTAGGATAATCGCCATCTAGGACAATTGCCACCCAAAATGCTCCAGACAAGAGCTCTAATTTAATTAGAATGTTTTACTTTAAATTTTGAACGAAGTTTTAAACTGAAAACTAAACATAGGGTAAATGCAAAATATGAAAAATAAAAATTTTTCACGTAGAGGGTAATAGAAAGAATTAGTGACGAAAATGTTGAGGTAAATATAAATAAAGAAAATATTAATAAAGAAAATAAAATCATTT